>PVJA010044043.1:0-16370 GCA_004027025.1 Myocastor coypus | reverse complement strand
TTTGAGACAGGGTCTTGCTATGCAGTTCAGGCTGGCCTTGAGCTCACTTTTGTAGCCCAGGCTGGTCTCGAACTCACACCAATCCTCCTGCCTCAGCCTCCCAAGTGCTGGGATTACAGGTGTGAGCCACCACGCCCGGCTAAATGACACACTCTTGAACCAGCAATGTGGATAAACAAGTCATAGAAATATCTTTTTTTTTTTTTTTTTTTTTTTTTTTTTTTTTTTGAGACAGGGTCTCGCTATGCAGTTCAGACTGGCCTTTGGCTCACTTTGGTAGCCCAGGCTGGTCTCGAACTTGCACCGATTCTCCTGCCTCAGCCTCCCAAGTGCTGGGATTACAGGCGTGTGCCACCAAGCTGGGCTCAGAAATATCTTAAAACAAGTGAAAATGGAAACACTACACAACAAAACATATGTGTTTCAGCACAAGCAAATTGCGAGAGAAAAGTTTACAGTGATCAATATTAATATAGTCAGCTACATTAATAAAAAAATCAATTTAAATAATCAACCTAGTTTAATACCACAATGATCTAGAAAAACCACAAAGAAAATCCAAGCTTATATAGGAAACAAACAGCAAAGATTAGAGCAGAAATAAATGAAGTAAAGACAGGAAGGACAACAGGAAACAATCAGTGAGACTAGTGATTGACTGGTTTTCCATAAAATTAATGAAATTGACAAACCGTTAGCTAGCCTAAGAAAAAAGACATATAAAATCACAAATGAAGGAAAACAATATCTGTTCCGATAGCACAAATGATTGTACAAGGAAAATTATATGTCAATAAATTGGATAACCTAGAAGAAATGGATAAAGCCCATAAAACTTATCAAGACTGAGTTATGAGGAACAGCTGAAGTGACCACTGCCAGAGAACTGGAATCAATGATCACCCCTTCCCCCAAGAAACCCTATACTTGATGGCTTCAGTGTTCAATTTTACCAAATATTTTAAGGTTTAATGCTAATTCTTCTCAATTTAAAAAAAAAAATAAAGGGAAGAAAATGCTTTCAAACTGATTCTAAGAGGCCCAAATTCTCTCAATATTAAAAGACTCACACATCATGATCAAGTGGAATATCCCCTGAGGATGTAAAGTTAGCCTAGCCTATAAGAATCAATAAATGTGGTAAGTCATATTAGCAAAATGGAGGCTAATGCTCATATGATCTTTTAATACACAGAAAAACATGTGACAGGATTTTATGCCTGTTCATAGTAAAACCTCTCAACAAATGGATAAAAGGAATGCCCCTGTCTCAATTACTCTTCTCTCTTTTTCTGGGACAAATGCCTGACACCCAAAATGAAAGAAGGAAAGATGTATTTAGCTCACAGTCAGTGGAGGTTTCAGTCCACGCTCAGCTGGCTCCAAGGCAGAGGGGCATATGGCAGATACAATCCATTCGTAGTAGAGGCAGAGAGCAAAACAGAGTGCAAAGGAGAAGAGCAGCAACAATGGCAACAGAGAGAGAGAGAGAGAGAGAGAGAGAGAGAGAGAGAGAGAGAGAGAGAGAGAGTGTCTCTTATATTACATTCAGGCCAGTGCCTCAGGTTGAGGGTAGCCATCACACCCATAATCCCAGCAGTACAAAGACTCATTATCCCAGTGGATCATGAGTTAATATCAAACTCTAGAAGTCCCTGTCCCATGACTGCATGAGGGCTTGGGGGGACAACTAGGCACAAACCATAACAGCCCCTCAATGTAACAAACACCAGCAATGACAAGCCAAGCACTACTATCAGATTTGATGGAGCAAAGCCAAAAGTTGTTCCTCTGAGATCAAGAACAGGTCAAGGATATCCTCTGTGCAAGTTCTGTTCCACATACTATTGAAAGTTCTCAGCACAACAGGTCAGAAAAGGAAATAAAGACATCTAAATTGAAAGGAAGAAGTCAAATTGTCTCCATTTGCAGATGGCATGATCTTACATATAAAACCTCTAAAGATACCCCTAATAGAAATAATATTTGAAAGGAAGAAATCAAATTGTCTCCATTTGCAGATGGCATGATCTTACATATAAAACCTCTAAAGATACCCCTAATAGAAATAATATTATTATAATAAAATTGGTAAAGCTACAGGATACAGGATCAACACCAAAAATCAATCACATTTATATACATTAACAATGATTTATCAAAAAAATCAAGCAAATTCCACAATAGGAATAAATTTAACTATAGAAATTCAAGAATGGTACACCAGAAGCTTGAAAATGCTGATAAATGAAACTGAATAGGATATAAGTAAATGAAAAAAAGCCTATATTACTACAATAAATAGGGTAGAAGAATCAACAATTCTGAGAATGTTACCACATGCCTAAATCAGTCTATGGATTCAATATAATCCCTAGTCAAAGTTCTAATGATATTTTTTCATAGAAATAGAAAGCAATTTTGTAATTGATATCAAATCATGAAAGACCTCAAATAGCTACATCAATCTTGATGAAACAAGAACAAAGCTAGATGTATCAGCTCACTGACCTTAAAATTTACAAAAGAAATAAAATCCCAGTGCCAAGAAGATATCAGCATGCCCATATCCAGGACAGTGTTATTCACAATAGACAAGATGTGGAATCAATGTAAGTATCCACTAATGGCTGAACAAAGAGAATGCATGGGCTAGTATGGGTGTGAGGGGACTTACTCTGCTGAAAGAGGACTGGCATACACAAAAGAAGGTTTTTGTTCCCTTTGTAGCAACCAAGATAAACCTGGAGAACATTATACTAAGTAAAGGCCGGCAGGCATAAAATGACAAAACATTGTGCCATCCAAAAGTAGTGGAACTCAGAATGCGAACATTGGCAGGGTGTGGCCAGGGGCTGGGGAGAGGCCTTGGGTAGGGTAGGGTAGGGGGTCAGTCAGACAGTATGAAATTTCTGTTGAACAGGAGGCATAAGTTCTGGAGATCCATTTTGTAGTGTAATGACTATAGTTAATAATAAATCTGGAAAAATACAAAGGAGCCTGCCTCTTACTCAGGGGGCAAAATAAATCAGCTGATGCCCTGGCTTGAGAGGGGAGAAAGATCACTCCACAGGACACTGTGACTGGCATGTTACTGGGGGTGCATGCAGGAGACCTGAGAACAGGATATTCAGGTTTGGGCCATTTAGGGCTTGAGGGGACCCCATTTTTCACTGCAAATCTAGGTTGCAGATTCATTAAATGCTTAAGGAATGGTGTTATTTATTTATTTGAGACAGGGTCTTGCTACTTAGCTCAGGCTAGTCTTGAACTCACAGTGATCTTCCTCACCCCAGCCTCCCATGTGCTGAGATCACAGATGTGCTTCACCACGCCCACATTTTTTTCTTTTTTGAAACTCTTCAGTGATCAGCATTGTATGACTGGGGTCAGAGGGGGGCCATGAGAAGGCCATGAGGAAGCAAACACAGAGAACTTCTCATGATCCATAGTGGGTCAAAGCCAAAAACTCTCTAGAATAATGACTCTAAGAATGATGCATAAGCATAAATGGGTAGAGCATGAAATATAGGATCCTAGGTGATCTCATTGAGCTGCTGTTATGGTTATGTCTAGCTGTCCCCCAAAGCCTCATGCAATCATGAGGTGGGGACTTATGAGTTTGAGACTTGATTCATGATCCCTGGGATTATGTGTTTTAGTACCGATGGGATTATGGGTCTGAGTACTTCTGGGATTATGGGTGTAGCCTAAGGTGGATAGGCTGAGGCAGAGAGCCCGAATGTAATATAAAGAGAGACAGAGAGACAGACTGAGATTGTTGTTCTGCTGCCCTGATGGGTTGGTTGCCTCTGTCACCATTTTGTTGCTGTTCCGCTGCCATGAACTGCTGGCCTCTGTATTGTGCCTCTCTGTCTTGGAGCCAGCCGAGTATGGACTGAAACCTCCAGTAACTGTGAGCTAAATAAACATTTCCTTTCTTCATTTTGGGTGTTGGGTATTTGTCCCAGCAATGAGTAAAAAGTAACTAAGACAGCTGCTATATCAAACATTTTGAAAATTTCCCTAATTAAGGCTTTTAGGTTTTATGAAACAATATAATAGCTTTAACACATAAACCAGCTACAATAAGATTGTTACTTGCAATAGAAATGTCTTCACTGATTTTATATATATATATATATATATATATATATATATATATATATATATATATATATTTTTTTTTTTTTTTTTTTAGGTCTTAGGTGTAAAAATAAGTAAATGGCAAGTTTATCTTAAGAAGTATTGAATAAGGAAATTAAAGTTCCTGGAATAGCTTACTGACTTAGTCACATTTTTTTGTGAACTAGCTATTAAGTCATCTGATGTGAGATAGTTTTAAGTATTTTTAAAAGGTTATGTAATATTAAAAGTCCTAAAAATTATTTTATCTTAGAAACTTATTTAGGTCTCAACTCCAGAGTTATGATTATTTAGTCATAGCTTGTTAATACTCATAAAACAATTAATCTAGTGTGGGATTAACTTAGGTTCTCTCTTTGCAAGGGCAGAGAATTCATTTCAGAATTATTCATGATTGCTCATGGACCTATGACACCTGAGGATATGGAACAATTTCTTCCAAGCACAAACTTAATCATGTCTTCCTGCACCGTTAGTAATAACCTGGGTTTTTAAAGTTTCAGAACTGAAAATATTTCAACTAAAGGGTTATTAAACTGACAACATAGATAAAAGGTTATCATTTCAGAGTAGTACTTTAATTGCAAATTACTTGAACATGAGAGAGGCTGTAGCTTTATTATATATGTCCAAAAGAAGGCACTGTAGGTCATTCTGAAGTAAGTTCTAGAATATCACTTCTTTTGGTGCAAACACATCTTTCTCTTCCCTTTGATATTTTCATCTGTAGATAGGAAGAACAGTGTTAGGGTTGGAGGCCATTTCTCTCCAATGACTCTTACTTTCTCACTAGCCTTTAAAATGTTTTTCCTCCTCTACTGAACAAGCACCACTTATACTACAGACGTCATGCTTTGTAACTCTGCTACTGCCCTTAGCCAGAGAGACCGGCCATCAGAGCAAGAAATGGGAGGGGAGAGGCTGACGTAGGTGTGCCTTCTGCTTTCTCTACATAGTGCAGATATGTTGAGAGAGTACAGATGTGCATTTCTTTATGTAAATGGGGAAGGGAGGACTCAGGACGGGGTGAGCAAGCTAGATAGTTCTATTTGATCAAACAAGAGGACTCATTAACCGTGTTGGTCAATAATTAAGGGGAAAGAGAATGCACAGGCGGCACTGGGAGCAGACAGAGATACCAGCCAATTCTGAGTCATCAGACTGCTGATTCTACATGGAGATCTTGGAGATCAAATCTCTAGGTCCCTCCCTCCTAATTGTAATAAGATGCTAGTAAAGCATGAAGAAAGAAATAGAAAATAAAGGTGGGATATTTTATGACCAAGACTCAAGGGGCACAGGGATGTGAAGTTTTGTAGAAGAGAGAGAATTCAGACTCTCCGCTGTACAGCTGAGTGCTAGCCAGGCTCTAGTGAGTCACCATGTCCCTTAGAGGAGAGGTAAGAGCAGTCCAGTGGGAATCATGGGAAATAAGGCTGTGCTCAGATGATCCTGTGTTTTTGCTGCAAGGGTGATTTAGCTGAGAACAGGGACCCGAGCCTCACTTTGTTAGGATGTTCCCAGTTTAGTACTGAAAGTCTCAGAAACCTCATTAGAGTTCAGTTATCCTAGATACCTGTGGGATTTGTTGTAGGGCTGGCAGATGGGGGCCTCATGGGAACACACTTTCCTGGATACTTACTATATTGCTGGCCAGCACAGTTCTGAGGGGGATCAATAGGAAAAATCTTGCAAAGTACTACTTATAAAGGAGATACACATTTCTCTCAATTTCACTTTGGATTCCAGGCACTTTTGATGCAGGAAGAGAAAGACAAAATTATCATTGAAGTTCCAGGTCATACTTGCAATCTTCTTCCAGAGTGATAAGATATCAATCAGGAGACCAAAAGCCTAGAATGCTGGGTTCAGAGCACAGAGACCATGGGATTAGGACTGTGACGAACCTGGAATGTGTGTGGTGGGGAGCAGAAGCAGAAGCAGACACGTGGAGTGAGTTTCTTCTGTAGTCCACTCACACCATGACAGAATGTGACTGTTTCAGTTTCCTCTTACTTGTAAAATGTAAGTGAAAGAACATGCCACAGTTCCCACTGGGAAAAACCATTGCCATCTGAAAGTAAATACAGAAGAGAAAATCAAATTATGTGAGGAAAATCCACTAATTTCAACTTAAAATATACGTAGTAACAGAATGACATGTGGTAAGTGATAAGATACAGTAGTGCCATGGAACAGGTCAGAGTGATACTGACTTTTCAGGGCAGCTACATGTTCTTTTTGGGGGTGTCATGGTTCTGGGTTTTTGCAAGGGGAACTATATAATACAGGACACATTTTGTAATTTTATTTTATAATGAATCACCTAAAGAACCATATACAACAAGTGCAGGAAATCTGTACACACACTAAAGACCCAAGAACCCAGCTGAGGACCTGGATTCTGGATTCTAATATCCTGCATGAGCCCAGCTGACAATGCCTCCCACAAGTTCAACTAGAAGCCGATAGCCCACAGCAACCTCATACAGGCCTGCTTCATGGATCTGTGTTGGAAAGGCCCAAAGGTGAGTAATGGAAGCTAGAAAGTCTGTGCCAGTGGGATGAAAGATCTGAACTGGAGCCAGGAAGCAATGTTCAAGGTAAGAACCAGAGCTCCACCAAAGGTACCACAGCTGTTCTCAGCAAGAGTGAGGTCCCAAGCTCCTCCAGTGATGAGAAAAGCTGAGTTCCCACCAGGAAAGCCAATGCAACAAGCTTCTCCACAGGGCTGAGCTGTGCTCAAGGTGAGGACCAGAGCTCCCTCAAAATGAACCATAGCCATGCCCAGTTCCAAGTTCCTCCAGTGACAAGAACGGTCAAGTTCATCATGAAAGTCAGCGCGACAAGGTCCTCCAGCAGAACAGCCCAGGAGAACCAACGGCTTTCAGTAGTTCCAACAACTCTTGACAGCATCCCTAACAGCACCTCAACAGCTTCTCCCCTTCTGCCTTTTGTGCTGGCAACAGTTCTCAGGTGGGCCTCCCACAATGCGCACCACGTTAGGTCCACTCAGCTGGGTGTCAGCAGTTGACCACCAGTTAGCTATCCACTACAGACGGGAATCAGAAAGCCTTAGAATTAGACAATTCTACTTTTCTGTGGAAAACATAGAACGCTGGGCCGACACCTCCTGCTGTAAAGGCATGGTGGATACAAAGCTGCAGAGGTAAAAACTGGATAATTGTTAGCAGCTGTGCTGATAAAGGTGAGCACAGGACACTGGGGGAGGAGTGGGGCGGAGAGAAAGCATAATTTACCTCTGAAGCTACTTGATGGCTCCAAATCCCTTATTCAATCATGGACTAATTTTCTCTTGAAGAAGAGCCCATGGTCAAATATGTTTGGTAAATAGCGCTTCCTTTTCTCCTTTCTTAGTGTGTATTTTAACATAGCCAATTGCTTAAGCTTATTTGCAGAAATTCTTCAAACTGCTAATTTTATTTTCAATTGAGAAACAGCTGTGGTCATTATCACAAAGAAAATAACGAAGGACGGAACACACTGTTACCATACTGCTCCTGAAAGTTTGTTTCTAGCCCAAGCCACTGAAAGTCTCAGAAAGAAATTTCCTTGAGATTCTTCAGAGATCAGTAGCACATTTGTTGGGAGCCTTTATAAATACAGCTTTCTCTCCTACTTAATCATCGGCAGAAGGCCAGTGCCGATATGAACTGCTCAGGAAATTTGATTGCTTCGCTAAAAGCCAAATTGGACATTGCAATATCTGTCTTCTCAGAAAAAAAAGGGGGGGGGGGAATTGGATGACAATTTTGTAAATTTTCTCATTGAGCAAAAATTTTAAATCTCAAATCTAAAAAGAGACCAGTGCTGTACAAATACTGTAAACAAGGACAGAGTAAAAAGGCAAGTGTCATTGACATAACTTTTCAGGTCTAAGTGACATTTCTGTGAAAAACAAACTCCATTGCTCAAGTCCTTTGTTGAAATTCTCTGTAACATTTGGAATGCAGAAAAGCATAAGATTAACATGTTGTGTAAGGGTTCATTGGGAAAAGATTGCTGTTTACTTGTGGAATTAATAAAATGCAAATGAAGTTCTCACCTAAACACTGCCCTTACAATTGCAAGCACATCCACAAGGGCAAAACATAAGAAAAGGACTATATAAATATTTTATAACTGAGAACATTTTAGCTGAACAGCCTAAGCATAGCCTTTTAGGTTAAAGGCAATATACTGCTCCTGTCAGAAGGGACAAAGAGATCATCCGTCATTATCGGAGGGATTGTTTAGTTTTGCACTTAACTGAAAAAAGGGCTTTGTTTAGGTGAAACAGCAGGCACTGACTAAGAACGTGCTGGAAAGATGAGAATCACCTTTTAGGAATTCTTTTCAAGATTTTCCTTGATGGAGTTATTCTCTGTGTGGTCCATGAAGCTTTGATGAGGTTTGGGATCACTTTACTGGTACGGTCTCTAAGAGCAACTTCTCTCTAAGAGCTGGGCCAGGAAGGGAGAAGTAGAGCTACACAGCACAGGCCTCACATAGGCCTGGGCACTGTTTTCTGGATTTGCCATATTACTGTGGATGATTGTGCCCAGGAAAATTTGTGAGTGTTAGTGTTTCTTGGGGATTTCTGCACCCTCCAAGAGCACACTCTCTTTCTTTCTTTCTTTCTTTCCTTCCTTCCTTTTTTTTTTTGTATTTAGCACAGGGTCTACAGGGTCTCACTACACAGATCAGACCTGTAGTGATCTTCCTGTTTTCAGCCTCCCAAATGCTAAGATTACACCGGGTTCAGTCTCAATCCCTGTCTCAGCAATCCCCGGAGGTGGGCTGGCTCGGCATCCCAAGGATCAAACCCTGGTCCCTGCATCTGCCTAAGTAGGCACTTCAATCTACTGAGCTATCTGTCTGCCCCCTCCTCCTTTATTTCTGCATGGCCCAGTCCTGGCTATGCAAAGGGCTTTGTTTAGAATCGCACACCGCTTGCCTCCATGCTCCTCACTTTATCTTATTCCTGCACCTTACTGAAATTTCACATTTCAACATCGTTTCTTATTTATAAGAAGAAGGTATTGGAAACAATGTAAGTGGAAAGCAGTTAGAAAGCTTCAAGAATAAATGATGCAATACTAGTCAGTGATTACATGATCATTTTGATCACTAATGAAATAAGTGAAAAATATAAATTCTATATATTTTGCATATTTCATGTGTAAATTATATATACCTTCTAAATACATAACTTCTACATAAGGGCTTTTTGCCCAGATAGCTATACACGCACATGACTAAAATATTAACAGTATTTATCTGTTTGTACAACTAGCGTATTTTTGTGTTTATATTTTATTCATTCAAAATTCCCTACAATGAGTTTCTACTGTATTACTTTCCTAATAAGAAAATACTTGAGAAAATTTAAAATGATGGAGGTATTTTCTCTGTGACTCATTTATTTGAATCTCTGGTCTTTGCGTGGGGAGTTGTATCTGCGCAGTTATGCTGGCCTCTGTCAGGGGACTTTGTGGGGGTGGGATTGTTTAAAGGCAGGACACCAGGGCTGTGGTCTGGAAGGTACCAGGCACCTCCCTCCTTCTCCACACTCTGCCCTCTGCTTCTGGGTCACAGAACATGAGTAGCTGTCCTTCTCTCGTTTCCCTCCACTCTGGCCTGCCCATCTAGGAGCTGGTGATGGACTAAATCCTGTGAGAACTGCGAGCAAAATAAACCCCTTCTCCTGTACAACATGGGTGTTGACTATTTTTGGTTTTGTTTTGTAGCAGACAGATTTCCCCTGTCCTGCAGTAGACTTCAGATACTTAGTCAACAGCTAACAGTTCCTGTTCCAGTTCTGATAGCTCTGTGTCTTAGAAGTGCTGGTCACTGTGATGTCCATTGGACAGACAGATCCCCAATGGACAGACACTCTGCCTCTGTACTTCCTGCTTGTTTCTTTCTCTCATATAAACCCTAGGCCCCCAGAAATAAGGGCCTAATATTCTAGGAGTGACCTCGATCAGTGCCCGTCGATGTAAATACATGTGCCTCCAAATCCTGAGTGTTGTTTAAGTGTTTCTGCTTGCTGTCCTAGTTTATTTGTGTTTTTGAGACTCAGCCTCACTATGTAGTTCAGGCTGACCTTGAGCTCACTTTGCAGCCTGGGCTGGCTTTGAACTCACAGGGACCATCCTGCCTCAGCCTCTCCAGTGCTAGGATTACAGGTGTGTGCCACCACACCCAGCATGTTTGACTATTGTGTCTCAGTGACAAGAAACAACTAGGCCATTAGAATTCTTAGAGAGAGGTTCTGAGGAATTATTTAGGGATGATTCCAAGGAGCTTTTATTTGCAAATCAATTTCTGAAAAAACACTATGGCTGTGGATGATAGGAGGAACAGATGAAGAAATTAATGTGGGATTCAAGCCTAAGGGTGGATAAAGGAAGGGACAGTTGCTGTTTTGGTGTTGTGAGTCTGCTGGCATCACCACAGTTTGTTGTGTGTGTGTGCAGCTGACAGGAGCAGAGATAGCCTTCTCTTAGGTGCATATTTACCCTAAGCACCAGTGTGGTTGGGGGGTGTCAGAGTCACCTGGCTGGTACCTGGCTGAGCCCTCCCTGGCATTCTCCTTTCTTGCTACTCCAGGTCTAGAGTCTGCGGCAGTCTGTGGCCACGTACGCAGAGCCACTGAGTTGCTGACTACGCAGCCTCCTCTGTCCAGGAAATGCGTTTCCATCCCAGCAATAAATCCTGTTCTGTCATTTCCCATATCTTTACACTCACTGCTTCTCTGCCTAGAGTGTGACAGATGAAGCGACTTCTCTTCTTCTGTTTTATCCTAGTAGCCCTCAGAAAGTACCATTATTGCAGCGAGAACCCCCTCCCCTGCCCTTGTGCAGCGACGCACTCCGTCTCCCCGTGGGTGTCTCCAGGCGCTCATTAGGTTCCACAGACACACTGGCAGGGGCTGGCTGCGGGGGTCGGGTCCATGGCTCTTCACAGACACGATTTTGCTTTTAAGCAGAAATGATCAATAAACAAGGGCACAACTCAGGAGTAAGCAAAGTCTGAGCGTCCGGATGCCTCTGCACATCTGTGTGCCAACGTCCTCTGGTCCTCAGCCACTCTGGGCTCTAAGCTTCAGTCTCTCGTGGCATCTGCCAGGGCTCTTGTGGAAACTTCAGGAACGAACCTCGGATTTCTCACCTGACTTCTCACCAGCACTCTCTCCAGGGGATTCTCTCTTTTCTGTTTCCTTAGAAGCAAAACAGAACCTCAATATTTTATTTCTTCTTCTTCTTCTTCTTCTTCTTCTTCTTCTTCTTCTTCTTCTTCTTCTTCTTCTTCTTCTTCTTCTTCTTCTTCTTCTTCTCATTATCATGTATGTAGGACAGGGTCTCATGACGTAGTACAGACTCATAGTGACTCTCCTGTCCAGCTCCCAAAGTGCTAGGATTACAGGAGCGTGCCACCACACCCAGTCCCAATAGCTGTCTCAGTGCTCCCCAGGGGTGAGGCTGGCACCTCGCACTGTGTTCTGCCTAAGCAGGCACTTTAGCCCACTGAGCCATCAGGCTAGCCCCCAATATTTTAAATGCATAAAGTGCATATAAATTATTGGATGCTTCAAAAGCAGATTGGATGTATTTGATATTATGTTCAATTGTGTTCTTTTAAAAGAATCAAATACTTCCATCTATCCATTTATTTAAATTTGTGTTGGATAATATTTGTAAGTCTGATAGAAGAGTGCTAGAAATTTTGTTTTCCTGTTGTTGATTATGGAGAGATTTGCAGGGCTTTTATTATTTTATTTTTGTATTTAGTACAGGATCTACAGGGTCTCACTACACAGATTGGACTCACAGTGATTCTCCTATTTTCAGGACCCAAGCGCTGGGATTGCAGATGTGCACCTCCACATGCTCTCTCAGTTGCCATCTCAGTGCTGGGGACAGCACACTGGGGATGGAACCCTGGCCCCTGTATCTGCCTAAGTGATGCTTTAATCCACTGGGATATCTAGCCGGCCCCCTTTGAGTGACTTTTAAATAAACATATTTATCTTGGTCAGCATAGATATGCTAAAAAATGAATATGTATCACTTTGTAGCTATTAGTCCAGAATAATAATCTACTTTTATAAGCATTTGAAAGAACTCATGCTTTATTTAACCTCAGATCATGGATTTACCTGCCCTGTTCTTTCACAAGCACAAAAGCTAACAGTATACAGAATCAGGTTAACTGAACCTCACAGCAGAAAGGTGACCTGGGCTTATAGCAATTTTGAGCCCTGCCGACCTCAATTTGGTCATCTTTTCAGTCTTCCTTGGATGGCATACTCTTGGGAGAATAGATGGATCTGACCAACTCCACGAAGATCAAGGAGAGCAATAAGCCAGCGTAATGCTATTTCTCACACTTTTCTTAAAGAGGCATGTAACCTGACACATGAAAAATAGATCACAAGGTGGCCCACAACCTTATTGTCTCCCAGAGAAACATGATAACACATTGCTCAAAAAGTTCTTGGTGAAGGATGTTCTAAATTTTATCTGGATGACTTAATGGGATTTTGATGTTCTGACAGGCTGGATATATTAATTCTTTCTGGGAAAAGGAAATAAAATGGAAGTTTTGGCTGAACTCTGAGGTGAGAGATTTAAGATCACAAATTGAATTACGAGACAGAGCATCCTATAGGAATTCCCAAGGAAATAACTAAAAACAAATTACATGGTTCTAGCACTATAGCAGAAGATGCCCCCACCCCAGCCAGTATAGTCCAGTGTGTTAGTTGCCCAGGTAACAGTTCCCGTTCCAGGTCTGATTGCTTGTCTCCTAGGAACTGCTGGGCATTATGATGCACAGCTGGTCACTGTGATGCACAGCTGGTCATTGTGATGCACATTGTACAAGCCAATGGACAGTGGACAAGCCATTCTGCCTCTGTACTTCCTGCTTACTTATCTCATATAAACTCAAGACCACCAGAGGTCAGGGCCTGATATTCTGGCAATGATCCTAATCATTGTTTGTCTGTGTAAATAAATCTGCCTCCAAATCCTGGGTATTGGTCCAGGTTTCTATTTGCCATTGTGACACACCTGGCTATCTCAAGGATATAAAAGGGTCAACTGTTGGAAATCAAGGAAGCTTCACAAAGAGCGTTTTGTTGGACATCTAGTCCCCAAGGAGAAATGTTCATGTATATGTATTTATTTCTCTTGTTGGCCTAGTCAAGACAAAAGGGTTTCAACATGATTTCTTGGAGAATGTATGTGACCCCTTCAGTTAGGAGGGAATGCCTGACTGGTGTCTGGTTCCTGTCTAAAATATTCAGGAGAGATGGACCGAGTTCCAGCAGTGGTCTCTTTGAGCTCAGAGGAGGGAATAAAAGTTACATGCCAAGATGAGAGGGAATGAGCTAGGATGCAGAGCTCATCTCATTTCCTCTGGGTTAGTGACAAAACACTCCTACCTCAGGAAGTGAAAGGCAGAACAATCCTGCGAGGTCCAGGAGGAATAGCAACCCAAACTGACTCAATCTAGATAATGGCTTGCTCCAAGCCATGGGTGAAAGGCCAAAGCCTAGACAAAAAAGTTTGATTATTACAAAACCTTCAAGTTAAGCCATTTCCCATGCTCACTGGAAGATCAGAGCTAGCGAGAGCCTGGCGCCACTCAGATGAGCTCAGCCTGCCTCTCCTGGCAAAACCAGCTCAAGTTTAACCAGGTTTTTCATATAGGAAAAGCTATGCACTAGTGAAGTTTGCAGATCTTATTTCACTTATTGTTGTAACCAATAGGAACCAGAGAGATCTTTTACAAATGGGATGACATCCAGATGGGAGGGGACATAAAAAGGATTTAAACAATGTTACAGACACGTAGCAACACTCCGTGATAAATGTGGTCAGTGTACTGCAAACATGTCCTAGTAAGTTTTAAAAGCCACCTTCAAGAGGGCCAGAGACCAATGTTCTGGTTTCACAACAGCTCTGTTCAAAAATTAAATATTTGTCTCCTTGCTACGAGGACAAGTGCTGAGATGCTGTTGTGGGCAGTTTTGAAGAATACTGACTTGTAATTCCAGACTAGACTATGTCGTGCATAGAAACTCAATCTGTTAGAGTACTTGTTGCAAAAACTAAATTCATAAACTATGTTTTTTATGGTCTGATTCACTATAGGAGGTTAAATGTTGATGCCAATTAGCTGATGGCATCATTAATCTAGCTCAAATTATCTCATTTAGAAAAATACAAGTGTGTGATTTTCTTTAATTAGGAACAGGGCCGAAGGCATAGCTCTTCTTTGTAGCATCTATTTACCATCCAGGTGTAACATGCTAACAGGGAAACATGTCAATCTCCATTTCTGTAACCTCTATTCCTAGACCAATTTGCCTCTAGGATGGAAAAATAACAGACTTGGGCCTAAAACCCTCTGCCCTCCCACAGTTTGTTCCTATTCAGAATTTTATTTTGTTGTGATTTTTAGATAATCCATCTCAAAAGGACTTAGGCAAGAGAATTTGGCTCCCGCAACTGCAAGGTCAAGGCAGTAAGCTGAGGAACCTCCAGGGGTCAGAGGGCACTGTTGGGGCTCGTGTTCTCAGTGCTGGTTGTGCTTTACAGTTATTGGCTTCATTCCTAGGCATGCTCTCCATTCAGTATGGTAAGAAGGTGCCATAGGGCATGGTTTGAATGCACTGACGTTGACATCCAGTGGAACCTTTGAAAGGGGACCAACAGGGAGATATTCATGTCATAGGAGGCTCCACCCATGAAAAGGATGGATGTAGTTCTTGTGGGACCCCAGTGAGTCCCTGTGAGAGGAAGTTGCCATAACAGAGCAAGCCTGGTCAGCATCCCTCAGACTTGCTATGTGAGAAACATGGCTTCTACCATTATGATGTCACCTTTCACACGCCATTACCAGAGCCAAAAAATTGGCAGAGCTATGCTCTCAAATCTCCAGAAGTACAAGCTCAATAAGCCTCTTTCACTTATATAGTATACAGCCTTGTGTATTTTGATATAGTAACAGAAAATTTAGAAAGATAAATGGCTACTAGCACTTCTAATTTTGAAGTTTGGGAATTTCACAGTAAAGAGGAGTTATTTTCTACCATTTCCATTAAAAGTTGTGGAATGCATTAGTTATTTTCTCTGCTTTGTCTACTTTGGTTTCCCCAAACAAATCACTATTTTTCAGGGAAATGCAGTTGGCAAGACCTAGGTCACATTTCCCTTTCTTGGCAACAAGAGGAAGATTGACCACTAAGATAGTTCCCCACTCTCTGGAGCAATGCATGTGGTTGGGGCTGTTGGAGTTATTTCAAGGAAGGAAGGCTCTCGCTATGTGGAGAGATGTTTCAGGTCTGGCCCGCCTGTGTTCCCCTTTTCCTGGGTGTTCATGTGTACGTTCTCCCCTGTCTGATGCCGTGCCTGACCCCCCTGGTCCTCTCCATTTCCTCCTCTACCCAAGCCCTCTAGTTTGGTAACCCTAGAGTCATTTTAGAAGTTACATGAGGTGCTCAAACTTTAAAAAAAACCTACTGATTCTTAGTCTCCACCTGGGAGATTCTGATTGCATAAGTGCTCAGTTTCCCTTGGAAATAGTAGCTGTTAACTAGCTCCAACCCTTCAGCTAAAGGAGTGGCACATTCACCTTGACCTGTCAGACTTTCTTCAGAGGAAGCATTTGAAGAAGCATCATGGCTTTACCATTACTCCTGAAACAATATCCAGGACAGTTCCTCATTTTGTCTTCATGTGTAGTTGAACCAAACTATAATTAACCTGGTGATTATGAGCTACCACAAAGAAGTAATTCATTGAGTTTTAGCACACAGTCTATAGGGTCTCACTACACAGAGTGGACTAGCAGTGATACTCCTGTTTTCAGCTTTCTAAGCATTGGAATTACAGGCACGTGCCATCACGCCTAGTTTCAGTCACCATTTCAGAGCCTGGGACTGAACCCTGGTCCCTGAGCCTTTCTAAGCAGGCTCTTTAGAGCCTGAATTTTAGATTAAGGGATGTTTTGACATATGCTGGTGGGCCCCGCCTCTGCGTTCCCGCGACTAACTTCCTGTCCCAGCTCAGCCCAAAACCCACCGCTGGGAGCTGAGTCTGCGCACCCGCTGCGGGTAAGCCCCTGCGCCCCTCTGCCCCGCCTCTGCGTTCCCGCGACTAACTTCCTGTCCCAGCCCAGCCCAAACCCCACCGCTGGGAGCTGAGCCC
>PVJA010044042.1:0-16386 GCA_004027025.1 Myocastor coypus | reverse complement strand
ATTTAAGAGCATAACACAGCTGAATGTGTTATGGATTAAACAACGAAGTGACTGGAAGCAGACAAAGCAGAAAACATCAATAGCAAAACCATACACTTTTGTACACAGGATGAATCAGACATTGGTCTCAAGAACCTTCAAAAGGTTCAGCATATTGATTATAGCACAATGTAACGCTAAAATTATGTTTGGAATACATGTCACTCTTGTCTTTTTGATATGTACTGCTCCTGGTATCAACTCAGTTACTGTCATTCTCTCAAGAGTAGTACTTGAAAATAAGAGACTGGGCCAAAAACCATATTCTTGACAGGCTACAATTTTGTATTTCCTTCAATTTCCAAATATCTGTGTCAAAATTGTGTAACTGCTTATATCACATTGTATGGAAAGTTATTAGAATATCAATGATGGTCAGAAAATATCATTTCCAAGCTAAGTCAAAGGTATTTGATACTCAGAAAGCCAGTGATTATAAGGCCAGTACCTATGTTATAGAATAATAGTATCACGAAGCTTTTCTGCTGGAGGGTTGAGAATGTAAGTTAACAGACCGACAATTGGAGAAAAAGAAGGGGTATAAGGATAGCCAATATTTTGGCCCTAGCCCTTCAAGGTCAATAAAGACCCAGGATATAAGAGAACCTGTGCTGCAATATCCTATAACTCAGAGGTGTCCCAAATTTCCTGGTCAAGGAGATTAGTGGACCTCAGAGGAAAGGGATGAATGAACTTCAGTGCGTCTAAGGAGAGTCACCCAGAGAAAGACATTCTCTCAGGCTTTCACAGAAAGCAAAATGGCCAAGCAATGGCCGTGACTCGTCCCGAAGACTGACTCTAACAACAGTTCTACAAAGTACTGTCTATGGTGTCAAATTTAATCCTGAGGGGATTTGACCCTGGAAGATACAAAAAAAAAAATGAATGTTTAGTTACGCAGGTCTTGCTTCGACTTGCCCTTGACCACCCAGCAAGGAAAAAAAAAATCCTTAATTACAATGCATGGAAAGCAGAGCTAGATTGGTGAGATGAGCTTTAGGAGGCTCAGATTCAATAGCCTCCAACGTCACAAGCTTCACTGTTGGCACACTGCAATTGCAAAACTTTTGATTGTATATGAATCTGCTTCCTCTTAGTCCAAAGAGAAGTATATTCTTTCCTGTTTTTTTTTCTTTCTTTCTTTCTTTTTTCTATGCAACATCAATAGGGAGGTGGGTCATGCCCACACACTGCACTCTATAGAATGATTGTGAGGACAATATGCAATATGTCAACTTTCAAAGAAAAGAAGGGGGAAAACAAAAAAAAGTAATGTGGATTTAGAAAGGTTAATGTTAGGGGGCTGGGGAGATAGCTCCGAGGCATCAGTGCCTGCTGGGCAAGTGCAAGGTCATGAGTTCGAACCCTGGTCCCCCCCCCAAAAAATAAGAAAGGTTAATGTTTAATTGTTTGATCTATCTTATATACCTATATGTATTAATCTAAACTGATGTGATGATGAAAATATGTAGTAAAGCATTGTTAAATTTAAACAATAAAAAAATTGAAAAAAATAAAACAATGGTATGGAAACATTGAATAAGCAATACAAGAAAAATAGAATTCATGAAGTAGATACTAAGAGATATATGGGAAATTAAAACTCCATTAAAACTTGGCAAAACTGAATGAAAATAAGCATATAAAGGTATACATTCAGAACTTAAAGATACAACTGTAGCTGGGACCAGTAAAGGGAAAATCTCTCAAAACAATAAGGATCCAAGGAAAAATTAATCTGACAACTGTAAGACAATGCAAAGCTGAGCAACAGAAAATAATAGTGTCAATGAGAAAAAAGAAGCCAACACAAACAACACAAAAACAACATGGACATAAGTACTAGCAGAAAACTTCCCAAATATGTGGAAAGAATCTGATATTCAGATGACCAATAAATATCAGACTTTAAATATTCACTCAATTAAATCTGCACAGATATATATAGTAATGAATATCCCAGAAATTGAGCACGAGAATGTCAGACTAAAAGCTGGTAGAACAGCAACCACTGAAGAACCGTAGCTATGGCCTTCCAGTATCCCATGGCCATGGACCTCAACAAGGGCCACAAGATGACTAAGAATGTGAGCCAACCGAGGCACAGCTGCTGCCACAGAGGCCTCACTGAACACACCAAATTCGTGTGGGACATCATCTGGGACGTGTGCAGCTTTGCCCCCACGAGTGGTGTGCCACGGAGCTGATCAGGTCTCCAAGGACAAACATGCTCTCAAGTTCATCAAGAAAAGCGTGGGGACGCGCATCCATGCCAAGGAAGCGTGAAGAGCTGACAAGGTGCCGGCTGCCATGAGGAAGGCAGCTGCCAAGAAGGACTGAGCCAGTCTGGAGTAAAGATTTGCAGAAAAAATAAAATAAAAGCTGCTAGAGAAAGGAAACAGGTCACATTCAAAGGAAAATCCATCAGAATAAGAGCAGATTTCCCAGCACAAACCAAGTCAGGAAGAGCATGGAACGATGTATTTCAAGTTGTACAAGAAATCAAATTCCAACTCAGACTGATACACCCTGCAGGGTGTCTTTCAAGCTTAGTAGAGAAGTGAAATGCTTCCAAGACAAAGAACGACTGAAAAATTCATGATGACTAAACCATCCCTACACAAAGTACGAAAAGATATTCTTGAAAAGGATAAAAAAGGGCCACAATTCCAAGAATGAGAACAGAAGGAGTGCACCCAACAGGGCCAACAAGTAAACACATGGGAAAAGTAGGGAACCAAAACAGGAAAATAACTTGACAAATGCGATCCAGTGCATATCACGTCTAACCACCAGTGTAGATGGATTCAATTCACTGAGTAAAAGAAATAGATTAAGAAAGTGTATTATGGAACAGAAGCCAACAATATGATGCATAAAGGAAACACATGCAGCTGTAAAGGAAATTCATCGGCTTAAAGTCAAAGTATGGAGAGCAGTACTGCATGCTCCACGACCTCAGAGAAAATGAGCAGCAGCTATCCTGTTCATAGACAATCTAAGCTTGAAATCATGAATGATCAAGTGAGCTGAAAAAGGCCACTACATACTTTTTTGGGGAAATCTTCAAGAGGAAGAGGTAACAGTTATAAATATGCATTTGCCAAATAGTGGAGCACTCAATTATGTGACAACTTTTAATGGATATAAAAAATCTAATAAGAAATAGCACTCTAAACAGGGAATATTAACACAACCTTATTTCAAAAAGGGAAGGCACAGAGGAAAAAGGATTAGGAAAGAGGTAGAAGAACTGCAATAAACCACGGAACAAAAGGACTTAATGGACAGTTACAGAGACTTCACACCCAGTAACATCTGCATGCGCATTCCTTTCAGCTGCACATGGGATATTCTGTAAACTAGAACACATACTAGTCCATAGGTAAAAAGTAAATGCAAGAGAACAGAAATTATCCCATGTATATTACCTGAGTGCAGTCAATGAAACTTGAAATTAATGACAAAAGAAATTTAGAAAACCTATAAACCAAGGGGAAATAAACAGCATCATCCTCAGCAACCAATGCGTTGCAAATGAATTTAAACAAGAAAATAAATAATAGCTACTACCCAATGAAAATTCAAACATGATTACCAAAATTCACTGGATTCAGAAAAAGCAGTTCTCAGAGGGAAATTTATAGAACTGAACTTGGAAAAGCAAATAAATACTCTAATGCTTCAACGAAAGCTTCTCAAAAAAGAACAGCAAATTAAGCCCAAACACAAAGACAGGAGGAAATTATAGCGATTAGAGCACAAATAAATAAAATTGAGAGATGGAAAGTAATGCAAGAATTCATGAATTAAAAATCTGTTTCTTTGAAAGATTAAATAAAATTGACAAACATCTAGCCAAATGCATAAAAAGAAAGAAAAATCTCAAATTCAAGCAGTGAAGAGTGAAAAGACAAAATTACAAGAGATCCTGTAGAAATTTGGAATATCATAAGTGACTATTTTGAAAAATATTTATTCTAACAGATTTGAATGCATAGAAGTAATAGGCCGATTCCTAGATAGATACACATTACCAAAATACAATCAAGAAGATATAAAAACTCTGAATAACCAAATATTAATCCAATGAAATTCAAAATGCAATAAAAATTTCATGAACAAAGAAAACCCCAGATCCTGAAAGATGCACAACTGAGCTCTACAAGAAATTTAGAGAAGATTTCATCCCAATACACCTGAAAATGTTCAATGAAATTGAAAAGAAAGCAACACTAAAAAAATAGTTCCTGGAGGTCAGTATTACACTGATACCAACACCGGAGAAAGATGCCACCAAATAAAGAGTTCTATAGCTCAATCTGCCCCATGAACATAAACGCAAAAGCTTCAATAAAGTACTAGCAAATAAAATGCAGAAAATTATCATGAGGGGCCCTGCAGGATGGCTCAGTGGTCTAAAGCCCCTGCTTAGGAAAGCTTAGGCGGCTGCAGGGACCGTGGTTCGATCCCCGGCACCACATGCTGCACCAGCCCTGCCCTCAGGGCAGGCTGAGCCAGCCATAAAAATAAATAAACAAACAAACAAAAGTTCTGAAATAAGAAAAAAATAAATAAAATAAATAAAAAATTCTTTAAAAAAGGAGAAAATTATCATGAAAATTATATATCACTACCACGTAAAATTTATCGCAGGGATGCAAGGATGGTTCAACATATGCAAATCTATACATGCAACACACTCTATCAATAGAGCCCAAACCAAAAAACTTGTGTTTTTCTCAGTAGATGTGGAAGAGACTTTTGATAAAGTCCAATGCTCATTTATGATCAAAGCCCCACAGAAAATTGGGAAAGATGGCCCATACCTCAATCTGTTAAAAGCCACTGATCAGATACCAACAGAAAACATCATTCTGAATGTAATAAAGCTGAGAGCTTTTACTCTAAAATCAGGAAGAAGACAAGTATGTTCACTAATGTCGATCTATTTTTTCATTCTTATACTTATTTTATTGTTACTTTTAATAAGAAGTTACAACGTGACAGTTTCAAAACACGTTAGTAGAACATTCACAGTAATTGATACAATGCATATTGTTGTCCTTGTTATAGTTATACAGGGCACAGGAGGTAGACATGATAAATTTTCTAATGGTTACTGGTACAATAGATTTCTTCTCTTTGAGCTAAGAAAAGGTAGTTGTGTACCTAGTCAAGTGTTCCATAATTGCAGCGTGCTACTGGCGAAACTGGCAATGTTGGAAGCTGTTGATTTGAGCCTTTTACAGCTCAGCATACTAAGCTACCCTTAAGTTTTATGCGTTATGTTTAAGCTTTTTGTTGGGTGGTCAAGGGCAAGTTAAAACAAGATCTGTATAAAAATGTATTTTTTTGTACCTCTCAAGATCTGTCCCTATTTTCACTTTCAATGAAACAGTTTTGCCAACTTGTGATTGAGCCGTTAAGTTACTGCATAGCACTTTGAATCTGCTATTACTTTCCTATACTGCTTATTCAAGCATTCCATCATTTTTCTTTTCACCTGTACTTTTTTTTAAATCATTGTCTTTAGAAGCACTTAGTACTTCTTTTATTATAAGTATTATTGCTTTTTTTAGTTCAGAAATTATTTCTTATCTGATTTCCTCTCTGCCTTCCTGCAGTTATTTCTTTACTTCAGAAGCTATTATTTCAGAGATTTCAGGTGTACAATTTCCAATTTCTTCTGCACTATTATCTCCTGTGTTTGTTCTGGGTGGGCTTGGGGCTTGAGGGTGCATTTTGTCCTTCTCTTTGTCGTTTTGGATAGCCCTTTCTTCTGACTTTTGGTTTGGCAGTGTTCCTACCTTAGCACCAGGTCCAGAGCTACCAAGTTGAAAGCCCTCCAGGTGGGTGTGGCTGGGGTCTGGATTCTGAACTCCTCTTCTTCCTGTTGCAGCCCTTGGAGGCAAACATGCTGTGTCACTCTAGCAAGATGTTTTTCTCTTGGGTCAGCTGGGTGGGTCTTTTCTCTAGTCTCTCTGCAGGGAGTTCTGCAGCAGTTTTCCATCCTGGGCATGGTGTATCTGGTTGCTGGGTCAAGTGAGTTTTTGACGGGCCCTGGGTGGCCTCACTCATACACCAGGCCTGGTTGCTGGGTCGAATGAGTTTCCAGCAGGCCTAGGGAGGTCTCATACATGCACTGGGCCTGGTTGCTGGGTTGAATGAGTTTCCAGCGGGCCTAGGGAGGTCTCATACATGCACTGGGCCTGGTTGCTGGGTTGAATGAGTGTCAGGCAGGTGCAGCGAGGTCTCACTCACACGGCAGGCCTCGTTGCTGGTCGAATGAATTTCTAGTGGCCCCGGGGAGGTCTCACTAACACTCGGGGCCTGCCTGCTGGTCATCCAGATGGCTGACACTGACCGACACTGACTTAGCCACTAATGGCTAAGGCAGTTACAGTTATGCATTTACAGAACTACAGTTAGGAACATTAATAATGAGTAGTAAAATTAGCATTTTGCAAAATTTTGTAGGTAATGGGTTTGTATTTTAGACAGTAATATCAAACAATGAGTCTGTGTGGCTAAGCAGATATTAACTTGGAAATTTGCCTTTAATGTAGTTCCCCTAAGTTCTGTCTGATCACCTCCCCTTGATGGGGTATTCAGGTAGACTACTTCACCTCATTGCATATCGTATCCTCTGTAGATCAAGAGGAGTCAATCTATTTCTCATAAATCTGGGTCAAGCCAAATGTTTCAGCTTACTGGGTCTGGATATACCAAGTTAGGACTGGTCCAGATATGGCCTGCTGGGTGGGCATGCTGTGCTCAGCTATTTCCTGCTTCAGTACCTGGCCTGGGGTCTTGCTGGGGAAGGTTCTGGTCATAGTGAGCAGGCCAAAGTTCCCATACAAGCCAGGCATGGCATCTAGCCAGGGATATTTCCTGGTGGTCCCGAGCAGGCTGAAGTTGCCACACTCACGCTGCTCCTGTGTTTTTCCTGGGGAGGGTTCTGGTCTTGGTGAGCAGACGGAAGTTCCCACCAAGAAACTGAAGTTTCTTTAAAGCAGCGGTTCTCAACCTGTGGGTCGGCTGGGGTAGAATGATCAAAACAGAAGGGGTCGCCTAAAGCCTTTGGAAAGTGTTATTTATTTGGAATTACGTTTTGAAGTAGTCTCCAAAATTATTTTTTGGTTTGGGGGTCACTGCAACATGAGGAACTGTATTGTGGGGTCACGGCATTAGAAAAATTGAGAACCACTGCTTTAAAGCAAATAGTATTATTCCATTATTTGTCCATTTTTGCATAACAATATCTGTTAATCTGAGCAACAGATTTTATGTTAAATGTACAAAAATTAACAACCATTGTTAGGGATAGGGAGATAGCTAAGTGGAATAAGCTCTTGCCTGGCAAGCACAAGAGCCTGAGTTCAATCCCTGGTTCCACAAAAACAACCAAACAAACAAGAACCCAAAAAAACCCACCATTGTTAACTAGCTATTTTTGTTTGGGAAATTTGTAACATATATATATATATATATATATATATATATATATGTATGTATTTATTTATTTATTGAACGTCAATTCTCACTTCGGCTATGAACAAACTGAGCCATCATTAAGCTTTTCACAGCAGGACAGGGCATTCGCAGGGTAGAGTGTGGAGTCTGCCCTCACTCTGCCTCCTTTTCAGTGGTACTTGCATCACCACTCATGTTCGAGTTCCTTGTAAGAAAGGCAGTAGAAAAGCACGTAGGCTGCCAGCACCATGCTCAACTATGAGATGCTCCCTTAATCCATGTCGATGTACTTGTTGTAATAGTGGTTGTAACCTCTCTGAAATGCTACAGAAAGGGGCTTGGGAGATAGCTCCGTGGCATAAGTGCCTGCCTGGCAAGTGCAAGGTCATGAGTTTGAACCCTGGTCCCGCAAAGAAAAAAAAATCATTTGAAGAATCCAGGCCTGGTGGTGCATGCCTGTAATCCTAGCACCAGAGAGGCTGAGGCAGGAGGATCAGTGGGAGTTGAAGACCAGCCTGAGCTACAAAAGTCAGCTCAAGGCCAACCTGAACTGCACAGTGAGACCCTGTCTCAAAAAAACAAAGAAAAAAAAAAGTAAGAAAAGAAAAGAAAGAAAGAAAGAAAGAAAGAAAGAAAGAAAGAAAGAAAAAATTGCTACAGAAATGCCAGTAGGGGAGAAATCCTGCATCACTATCCAGCTGGGCAGCTCCCACATGCAAGAGTCTCTTCTCTTTCCATGGTACAATGGAAGCCATCTTGGAGTCCTGACATTCACTCTGTACTAACATTGCTTAGACAAAATAGCATGTCTATGTCTTGAACTCTGAATAACTACTATGAAGATAACAATATGCAATGTTTGCTATGCTTTAATTATTGTAACTGTCCTGTTTTGAAACAGTTTTGTTATTTTATCTTTTTTCTCATTAAAATGAATAAATTTTTTTAAAAAAATAAAAAAGTTCAAATTTTAAGAATAAATTATTCAGGAGGCAAAAAAAAAAAAAAAAAAAAACCACAAAAAACCAACAAAAAACCCTCTCAACTTATCTGAAACAGTCATGCCATTAGCCTAGCACTGTGGCCTAATAATACGAAGTGTGCAGAGTTGTGAATGTCCAGTGCCACCTTGGTTATATAGTACTGAGAACTTGAAATCTGGCTAGAGCAGAGGGGGAACAGTTAAATAAACTGTAGTGATTCTTTTCTGTAGGTTCACATTGTAAACTAAGCACTCCCCTTTCCCAGTTTTGTTGCCTGGCTTGCCTCAGCCTTTACGGGTCTCCTCAGTGTGTACTGTGACCTTTGCTGACTCTGAACTACTGCGATGGTATTTTTGTATGATGCAATTTGGTGTCGTCATTCTCCACTGAAGTTATTTTCACAATTCTTCATGATCTTTAGGAAACATTCAAATTACTATTCTCTGAAGCCCTGCCTAATCTAGCCTGCCTGATTCTCCCCAGCCTCTCCCTGTGGCCATTACTACACTCTCCATGCCCCGCACCTCATTCTATCATTCTTCAGACCACGTTTGTGTATGGTTCCTACTCAGCATGCATGGTACCCCATAATGGTGAGGCCATTATGCATCCTTCCCAAAATGACTAAAAATGAACCTGCTGGATGGTTTGCTAGAGCTTCGACAAAGGAGATCAGTTTTCTTATTTTTGGAGAAGATGGTGCAACAATCTGTTTTTTTACACCATTTCTGTTTTATTTTTCAGGATTACAAAGTGGTAAAAAACATTAGAAACAATACACAATCTCATTAGAGTAATAGGAATTTAACAACGGTCGTTGTATTACATAAATTTCTCTTCAAAATAATTGCTTAGGTTACAAGATATAAGCATTCAAATTAGTTTTAAACAGTTACAATAAACTGAAGAAAAGTTTTAAAAGTTAAAATAATGAGGAATGAGACTGCCCGGGGCCCACCGGAAACTCATTCAACCCAGCAACCAGACCTGGTGCAGGAATGGGACTACCCTGGGTCCCCTAGAAACTTATTTGACCCCATGTTAGTACTGGCGCATGAGTGAGACCACCTGGGACCTGCCTGAAACTCATTTCACCCAGCAACCAGGCCCTGCATGTGAGTGAGACCTCCCTGGGCCCACTAGAAACTCATTTGGCTCAGCAACCAGGCCCAAGGTGTGACTGGAACTTCATCCATCAAACAGGCCCAGTTTGGAAAACTGCCACAGAACTGCCTGCAGAGAGACCAGAGACAAGCAAGAGCCATCCAGCTGACCCAGGAGCAGAACATCTTGCCAGAGTGGCATATCGGGCTTCCCTCCAAGGGCTGCAGCAAGAAGTGGAGCTCAGCAGCCAGACCCAAGCCACACCCACCTGGATGAGTTTGAACTTGGTGCTAAGGTAAGAACTCTGCCAAAGCTCTACACCAAAGGTCAGAAGGTAGGGCTATACAAAATGACAAAGAGAAGGAGCAAAGTGCACTCTCGGGCCCTGAGCCCACCCAGAACAAGTGCAGGAGAAATAGCATAGAAAAAATTGGAAATCACACTCCTGAAGTCTCTGAAATAAAAATTAAAGTAATGAGATAAATGAAATAAAAACATTAACTGCTCTTTTCCATAGACAAATAGAAATCAGTGGTACTATCATCAAAACTATCTACTTTTATAAATAAATATATATTTTCACTTGTTTCTTTTGCCCTTTCCTCATATCAGTTTTTTCAACCCATGGAGCCAATTGCTTCCCATCACATTATCTATTACACCATTCAGAGTTTGCTATCACTTCTTGGCCTTTTGGCTAAGATCAAGTGCAGATCTTGCTTACACTGTTAGGTTTTCACTTTACTAGGACATGATGTTTGCACATGCAGGTCTGGTTTGTGTCAGTTACCAACACAGTCTCTAGTTGCATCCAGTTAGCCTATGTAAGCCTCAACTTTGTGTCTTTTAATAGCTCGATAATACTATATAGTGTACTTTTTTCTTTTCTTTGATGGCTGCCCTGGGGGGTGGGAGCTGGCGCAGCATGTGGTGCTGGGGATCAAACCGCGGTCCCTGTGGCTGCTTAAGCTGTCCTAAGCAGGTGCTTTAGACCCATGAACCGTCCCTTTGGCCCTATATAGTGTAAATATAGCACATTTTTTATTCATTTCTCAATTTTTTTGCATTCCCTCTAAATTACAAAGCAAACCAGGAATGCCCACAATTACCACTGCTATTCGTTAAAGTTCTTGAAACATTAGCCAGAGTAATGAGGTATGAGAGAAGATAGAACTGAAAAGATACACAATAGATAGTGTCTTCAATCCCTGATTTTATATATATATATATATATATATATATATATATATATATGTATATATAATATATTATATATGTGATCCTTTTATAAAATGAAATTTGCTTGAAATATGTAAAATATATATCAATATTTTTATATCCTTATGGTTGTTTTTCAAAGTCTAATTGATGACCTGAACTGAAACTCAGATAAATGAGTAAATGTTTGCTAAATACAGTTACTCTTCTCTCTTTGCTGCGACAAATACCCACCACCCAAAATTAGGGAAGGAAAGATTTGTTAAGCTCAAAGTTACTGGAGGTTTCATAGTTGAAATGGTCTGAATTATGTATCAAGACTTGGAGCCTTACTTGTACAGGAGAGAGAGTCAATGCTGTTTTCTGAAAAGATCTCGTCTCTGCTGCAAGCAGCCTCTACGGCATGCACTGTTGCTCATTGGTACAGGGCCTAGAGGAGAGGCTGGGGCACTGCTATGTGCAGGAAAGTCTCGCCCACACCTCTGAGAGACACCAGTTTGTTCTCCCCCCTCTGACCCTGCCCCTCAAACCTGGAGCCTGAGGCTGCTCCTCCAGGTGGGCCGACTTCAGTGGGGCTTTGGGGGGGGGATGGACAATTAACAACAAACCATAACAGGTGGGAAAAACTCATGTTGGTGATATTTGAAGAGGACTTGACATTCTGCAAAGAAGGCCCCCCAAAAACTGCACTATTTCTTGGGGTCAACAAACAATTTCAGCAACTATTTTAAATATTTTCTCATTGCTGGGAAAATATTGAACATATAAATTAAAAGGTGAGAGGTTTATTTATGTCTCAGTTTGTAGAGGTGTCAGTCCTTAGTGGAATAGCTTCCGTGGAGTGTAGTTGCACATAGTGTAAGCGCAGTGCTTGGGAGAGTGAGACAGGAAGTTCATCATGTGTTTAAGGGCAGTCTTGTCTGAAAAGAGAATTCAATCCCTGTCTGAATTGCATACTCAAGTACTCTCTCAAAAATACCATATCAAAATGCAGTGTAGAGTTGCCTTGAGGTCATTTTCTAATCCAGGCTGGTATATTATTATTCATTTAAATTTTTCATAGAGAGTGTAAAATAGTGTTATGACAAAAAATAATAAATAATACAGAATTTCACTACACAACATAATGCGAATTTCACAGTAGTTTTGTAAATGCATCATGCATAATGCTGTCTTCAAATTCATTGACCATAAAACCAGGTATATGAATGCAAAATTGCAAGAAGAAAGAAGAAAGAAAAAATATAAGAAATTAAGGAGACAAGGAGAATAAAGAATTGATTAAAGAAGACAAAAGAAATTAAGGGTTCCTTTCTCCTTTTCGTAGAACCCCAGGCTGATACTGAATTCAGAGATGTCTTGCTACCTCAGCCTCACAAGTGATGGCTACCATGATTGGCCTCCCCTACTTGAACAGCTGGAAATGAGCTTTCTAGGATGACAGTGATTGCAGGACTACACTATAGTTATCAGCTGAAATCTTTTTTCTTTCTTTTTTTTCAAAGATAGCCGTAGGCCTGTAGCCAAGGCTGGGGAAATAGCTCAGTAGATAAGGGCCTAGGTGGCAAGTGCAAGATCCTGAGTTCAAACCCTGATTTTATATATATATATGTAAAATATATATCAATATTTTTATATCCTTATGATTGTTTTTCGAAGTCTAATCGATGACCTGAACTGAAACTCAGATAAATGAGTAAGCGATTGCTAAATACAGACAATTACGGTCAGTAGTCACAGTGTTGCTTTCTATTGATTTGCAAAGAAACACTCTGTCAAACATGTGGAATTAATTTTTAACCATAAACTCTAACTTGATAACACATGCCATAGCTAGAACCATAGCACTAGGCACAAAGAACCTAGCATTATGGCAGATGGGTATCTGTGGTTTGAAGGGATACCTTTCCCTGAGTATGGATATAATCTTGAAATATTAAGAGAAGTACAGAACAATTTTCTGGTGAAGAATGAAGACACAATACTAGTGACTTACCCCAAATCAGGTAAGGAAACAGGATCTTGAATGGATCATGAGAAAATCTATGGCTGTATGCAGCATAAAGGAGTGTGTTACAGTTCTGTTGATTACTGTTTAGTGTACTCCTAATTGTTGCTCAGTGTCCTAGTTCTTTTGCTCTGAGAAAAATGACGCCTTCAACTTAACAAGTGACAAATCTCTTGTGACCACAGTTTGCATCCTAATATTGTGAGCATCCTACAATCTCTTTCTATGAATTGGGTAGCATAAGTGTGTTATATAAATGGAATCACATAACAATTCTTTGCCTCTGATGGACTTCATTTATTTAGCTTAATGACCTCAAGATTCCTACATGTTGTGTCATGTGTTAAAGTTTTGTTTCTCATTCCATAATATTTCATTGTTGTATATATTTCACATTTTGCTTATGGATCTATCTGACAATGGATGTTTGAGTGCCTTGTAGTTCTCTGAGATACATAACTGATTTCTTTGGCTTTGGCTTTTAGTAGACCTCTTTTAGTAAAATCACATTATCCCTGGCCTCTAATGGCCATATGTCTTCCAAAGTCATTTCCTGTCACCTCCACTCTGGATGGAGAGTATGTATGGATGTAAATCACTGAAGGATCACATGAACCAATTCATCTACACATCCCACGTGCCCATCTAATGCTTTTCCAAGTCCTTCTTAAGTTCAAAAGTAAAGGCCAGTATCTACTGGTTCAGAAAAGTTTATTTAATTTGCCCAGATATTGAAAGTTGTAAAAAGCTTAAATAAAAGACACAAGTAGTGTGAATTCTTGGCTCCAATACAATGAAAACCCTCTAAAGAAATTAGACATTTGTGGGGATTGAGACAAAGATCTTTGAAATGTAACATATTCCTTCATATGAATAGAATGCTTGCAGTAAACCTAAACAAGGAGGATGATTTGAAAAGCAAAGAATAGTATTCAACAGGATTTCCCTTCGGAGAAATGGATGTACCTCAAGATTCACTAAGGTTGATGAGAATTCAGAGGTATCATCTGGGTACTACCAAATTAGGGAGAGGGGAATACTACAACGTAGTCTTGATTTGAAAAACAGTATGTTGAGGAGGTGAATTGGAAGAAATACAGCATTCAGGAGCCAGGGATGATGCAATATTAGTAAAAATTGTTTATTAAAAGCCAAAGAAATCACTTATGTATCTCAGAGAACTACAAGACCCTTAAATATCCACTGTGAGATAGATACATAAGCAAAATGTGAAATATACACAATGGAATATTATAGGATTGGGCCAGCAAGATAGCTCAGTGGTCTAAAGCTTCTGCTTAGGCAAGCTTAGGAAACCACAGAGATGGCAGTTCAATCCTTGGTATCACATGCTGTGCCAGTCTAATGCCCAGGGCAGGCTGAGCAGGCCATAACATAAAGAAAAAAAGGAATATTTTGATATCAGAAACAAAACTTTAACACATGGCACAACATAGAAGAATCTTGAGGCCATTAAGATGAATAAGTTCAGTCCATCTGAAGGAAATAATTATCATATGATTCCACTTATGTAAAATACACTACTCCAATTCATAGGAAAATTTTTAAAAAGTTTGTAATGTTAGTATGCAAATTGTGGTTACAAGGGATTTTTTACTTGTTAAGGTGAATGCTTCGTTCTTCTAGAGCAAAAAGATTTGGACACTGAAAAACAATTAGAATACATTAAACAGCAATCAACAGAACTGTTAAGTACATCTAATAAAGGCAACAATTTACTTTTACATTGTGCATATTTTAGCAAAACTGTTTATGAAACTTGTTTTGAGATTAATAACCATTCTTCTTCCTTCTTCATTCAGGAACAAACTGGTTAATGGAGATTATCAGCCTGATTCATTCCAAGGGGGATCCCAAGTGGATCCAAGAAGTTCCCAACTGGGATCGTTCACCGTGGGTAGAGAGTACAAATGGATTTAATTTACTGAAGGATAGCGAGGGCCCACAAATGTACACATCGCATCTGCCCATCCAACTCTTTCCCAAGTCCTTCTTCAGTTCCAAAGCAAAGGTCAGTGTTTACTGGTTCAGAAACATTTAGTTCATCTGCTGAAGTATTGACAATTGTGAGAAGTTGAAATAAAAGACTCAAATAGTATGAATTCTGGGCTCCAATGCAAAGAAAACCCTCTAAAGAAATTAGAGTTTTTGTGGGGATTGAGACAAAGATCTCCTCTGAGTGTCCCATATTTATTTGTTTCCCAAACAATAGAAGAGGACAATGAAGCAAGCCCAGCAACTGACATGAACTTGGGAGTGAGTTTAAAGACTTCTCCAAGCAGTAACTTGAGCCATTTGAAAAGATTATTTGATATCAATGCTTGGTGGCTCTATTGTTCTCAGATATGGAATTCAGCATCTTGTGTCCTTTGAGGGCCCAGTTGCAGTTTTCTTGACCTCAGAGCATTAGGCCTAGATATTTACCAGTACATCTAGAAGGCCATGTGTCCAGTAACTTAACTCTTACACGCTGGACTCCAGACCAATGCATTTTTTAAATGGCATATGCCTAAGTATCCCCTGTCGTCAAGGTTGTCATGTATGCATTCTTACTCAGTAGAACAGGGTCGAAAGCAAAACTCTCTCTGATTAGATTGAGAACCTTTGTCCATCTCTTCAACAACACTTAAACAAAATTATGTGGCCCATTTCACATCTTTAAAGAAGTCTCCACAGATGAGAGTTATTGAACGAGTAAAGTGTGTGAATAATTGTGGCGTCCTAGAAGCTAACATTATGAGGCTTGCCAGGATTTACTGCTGTGGGACAAATGATTTCTCCCCTTTATGCAAGATATAAAGTAATCTTCAAATGTTAAACAATGTATCCCCCTAGAACAGGACTTAGGAAATATCAAGTTTCCCCAAACTTCTCCCTGCCAACAGCAATCCTTTTCTTTTTTATTGAAGCTGAAAACACTAACACTTGGTGCTCTCAGCAAATTTAATAAGATCCTATTCCTGTATCATTTTTTTTTGTGCAAAATGGCCACCAAGATATATTGCAAAACTGTTAGAGCTTATCAAACCGTATTGGTTTTAATTCCGGAAAATTTCCCACCCTCAGTTTCATGGTATTTGAAGGAACAACTCCAAACGCTCAAATATGTAAAAAAGGAGCTTAATCAGCTGCTCAGCATTCAGACCTTTGGAACTCGAGTGCCCTTTGTCATGTAAACATCTCCTAAATTGTCCTATTTTTTCCATGGTCTATTGCCTCTTTAACCCTGCCAAATCTCCACTCCCTCATCTTCAAACTCAGGTCAGAGTTGCTCATATAGGAAGGAACAGGTTTCCACACTGGCCAATGACCAAGTGACTGATGTGGAGTCAGGGCTTGTTTTCTAACCACACTGTCTTTCTGCTTACATCTGTCTGTCAAGATAAACAGCCACTCACACTAGCCATATGACTGATGGATCATCACTGAGGGTAACAGGTATATCCAGGATCCAGCGTTCCATGTACTAGCTTTTGAACTATTCTCTCTTGAAACATGTTTAGTGTAATCTGAGTTTTATTTTATTTTATTTTTTTT
>PVJA010044041.1:0-16422 GCA_004027025.1 Myocastor coypus | reverse complement strand
AAAAAAAAAAGTAATGTGGATTTAGAAAGGTTAATGTTTAATTGTTTGATCAATCTTATATACCTAGCCGGGTGTGGTGGCGCACGCCTGTAATCCCAGCACTCAGGAGGCTGAGGCAGGAGGATCGATGTGAGTTCGAGACCAGCCTGGGCTACAAAAGTGAGCTTAAGGCCAGCCTGAACTGCATAGTGAGACCCTGTCTCAAAAAGCAAAAAAAAAAAAAAAAAAAATCTTATATACCTATATGTATTAATCTAAACTGATCTGATGATGAAAATATGTAATATAACCATTGTTAAATTTAAACAATAAAAAATTGAAAAAAAATAAAAGAATATAGGCAAGAAAACGGGGTATAGGGATAATAGTGGAAATCCTTTTATATTTAGTCTATAACTCTAAGTCCAGCAAAAGTGAGCTACAGATACACACATTCTCACGTCTATCAAAGGTGTTTGATAAATTATTTTTTAATGAGTGAGTCACTTTATGCTAGTGAAATAGCTTCATAAGGTGCCCTTGACATATAACAATCTACACAGATAATGGGCCAATCTAGAAATTTAGCTTCTGCTGCAAGCACTATTGTGTACAGGGTCTGGGCTTCAGCAGACTCCAGCCTCTGCCTAGGCTGCACCCTTCCTGCGGTGGCTTGGGCAAGTGGTCTAACCCCTGCATGCCTCTGCTTTCTCATCTATACAGTGGAAATGCTGTCAATGGGATGACGAGGATGTGCTGCCTTTAGAGACTGGTCAGGAGCTGGACACCACTTCTGCCCTGGTAAGTACCCTGGCCAGGATGATGAGCAGGAGCTCACTGTTCCCCTGCCACAACCAGTGCAGTGCTGCCCACATGAGCCTTCTTCAGCATCTCTGCACTTTCCCACTGTAGGCTGTGGCTGCTCAGCACCTTCTTCACCACAAACTCATTCCTAAAGAGATCCAGAGAGGAACTCCGCAGCTGCTATCCTCACCCATTGCCATGTTCTCCCCAGCCCTCCTCATCCTTCGCCCTCCAAGTAAAGAAGCCAGAGCTGGCAGGCCAAGAACTTCTGTCCGGTTTGAGTCCTGAGCAGCCTGTGTCTCCCTCAGCTGGCCCCCAGCCAGCTCCCCCTGGCCCAGAGATACCCTGCTAACTTCATTCTTGCCCCATAGTTGGAATGGCAGTGGCTCCCAGGATCCCTGGGGAGTGGGCAGGTGATGGGGCTCTGGGGAAGTGGCCAGGCCAGGAGCAGGTTAATGTTACAGCCCTGGGTGTGTGTGCTGGGAGGCTGACGTCAGGCTGATGCCGGGTGGATGGGAGGGCCAGCTGCTACTCTATAAAGATAGATCAAATCCAACGGAATCACCTAGGGCACAGCAGGCAAGAGAGTGAGTGTCCCCGAGCCATGGTCGCTACCGCCTGCGGCTCAGCCTGGGTCCCTGTACTCTCAAGCCGAGTGCCCAAAGCAGGTTTTGGTTTCATGTCAGCAGCCTTCATCTGCCTTCCAAAAATAAGCCCCTGCCGCCATGCCGAGGAGAGAAAAACAAGAAGGGCGGTATTTTTAGGGCCATTAATTCTGACCACGTGCCTGAGAGGCAAGGTGGATGGCCCTGGGACAGAGGCTGCTCATCACTATGTCCCGGACAGCAGGCCATCCCCAGCGCACGCTGCAAGCTCTTGTCCTCCTTGCTGTCCTAGTGGTCATGGTCGTGCCTCTGCCGGCGGGCACCCGTGCCAACAGCACACTGCTGCACACCAGGAGCTGGAGCAAGCTGCTGTCCAGGTCTCGTGCAGGGCTGGCTGGAGAGATCGCTGGAGTGAACTGGGAAAACGGCTATTTAGTGGGGATCAAGCGACAACGGCGACTCTACTGCAACGTGGGCATTGGCTTCCACCTCCAGGTGCCCCTCAACGGCCAGATCAGTGGCGCCCATGAAGAAAACCCCTACAGTGAGTGTCAGCTGCAGCCAGTTGGGGTGCTTGGGGGTTGGGCTCAAGCAGGGCTGCGTGGTGGAGGAGCCCAGCTCTGGTGGATGGGACCCTACTCCAAACGGGAGAAATGCGGTGCAGCTCTCAGGTACCTCAAGCTCAAGATGCCAGTAACTAAGCATCTTGGTGCCTTTGCAGCCCCTGCAGCACCAACTACTATAGCCTCACTGGCCCATCTAGAGGCAACCAAGGACCACCAGCCTGGAGTGCTACTAAGGCAGTTGTGAGGACAACGAGAGGGGTACTTGGACCAAATTAGACACAAGCTTATTTTTATTCAGCTTCTTTCTCAGAGAAGGAAAGGCAAGTGGTTTGCAATATTTCCAGGGGAAACACAGCCCTTTTTAAAACAATTTCAGTTATCTCCCTCTGTCTCCATGTCCCTTACCCTACAAGTTGACAAGTAGCTGCCAGGATCCTGTCTTACAAAGTTAAGATGGGGTCCAGGCAAGCCATCACCTCTGCATGCCGGTGGATTTGTGCCAATAGATAGGCTAAGAAGGGATGGAAAGTGTGGCCACATATTTTTAAAATAATGAAGAGAACTCATGTTTTTACCCAAGTCAAGAACTTAAAGTAATTGAAGTCAGTGAAAACCTAGATTCAAGCTAATCTTAAATAAATATGTATGTAACCACGTAATCCCCAACTCGGATACAGACCTTTTCTTGGCAGAAATGCATGCTTAACAGGATCATGGTGGGTTCTATAAGCACAGTCTCCTACAGCTGGAGAGATCAGAGGCAGAGGCCTTGTAGGCCAGGCAGGCCTTCTGTGAGGGCGCTGGGCGGATGTTCCTGCAGGCTTGGTGCACCACTCTGACTTGCATGAGTGTTAGCTGACGTGAACCTCATTTCCTTGTCAGGCCTGCTAGAAATTTCTACAGTGGAGCAAGGGGTGGTGAGTCTCTTTGGAGTGAGAAGCACCTTCTTCGTTGCTATGAACAGGAAAGGCAGAGTGTACGCAACAGTAAGTACATGCAGCAGGTTACATGAGGCCTGATGCATACGCAATTAAAGAACGCAATGCAAGTGCAATCGAAAGAAGTCAGTGTTTTTTTAAAAAGTTTGTTTGTTTATTTATTTATCTATCTATCTATTTATTTATTTATTTATTTGGCATAGGGTCTCACTATGCAGCTTAGACTCATAGTGATCCTCCTGCCTCAGCCTCCCCAGTGCTGGGATTACAGTTATGCACTACCATGCCTGGTTTCGGGGCCAGCACAGCACGTGGTAGTACAGATCGAACTTGGGTCCTTGCCCTTGCCAGGCAGGCAGTTAAACTGTTGAGCTATCTCCCCAGTCCGACAGAACTGAATGTTATCTAGAAGTGAAAGAATCTTCATGCAGAATGTTATCTAGAGACATGAAAGGCTAAGAAAGGAGCCCTTACAAAGGGGTGCCTCAGCTTTGCTTTGTCAAGGTCCTAGCTGCTCAGCCTCTGCCTTGAACTTGGTGTTCCTAATCCTAGTAGGATCTTTACAATTAGAGTAGCCATAGCTCAGAGGGAGCTGTGTTCTGGCACAAAATTCATCCAGGGCCCCTGGTCAGGTCTGAGTCCCTAAGCTGGAAATGCCTGGAGATCCAGCCTGGTGTATGGCTCCATGTCATTCTTCAGAATATGTGGAAACAGAAGCTATTTTTTGCCTTTATTCCTGCTGAGATTTTATTCGCAGGTTTGACATCCTCTAGTCTCTAGGCTCCTAAGCTGGGGAGATCCACTCTCTGTAGTCCTTTTTCAGCAAGCAAAAGCCTCTGCCCCCACCCCGTGGCCACCTCTGGGAGGGAGAATGCTGCTATCTAAACTCATGTACTGCCACCTGGGCAGTCACTGGCCCACTCCTGATGGGGCTCAGCCCACTATTTGGCCAACCCCAAAAGATGGGTGGGGAAGCATCCCAATGAACTTGGCAAAACTGAGGTTCACACTGGCGAAAATAAGGATGTTATAAAAGGAAGTGCTCAGAGCAGGCCTCAAAGAACACCAGCATTATTGAGGGAGAGGGCACAAGGTTGTTCCGCTGCCACTCACTCATGACACTGGTACACCAAATGGCCCCTGCCCTGTACCCTGTAGCACTGACTCACAAGTTTGCCTGGATTAGGGGGGCACTTGGCATGGGTTGAAACCATCAAGCCTCCAGTGCAGTCCTCTGAACAGTCAACACCCACAACACTTTATCATCTCCTGTTAAACATGGACTTCTCAACTGAGTGTGGTGATGCATGCCTGCAGTCCTAGCACTTGGGAGGCTAAGGCAGGAGGAGTCCTATGAATTCAAGAGCAGCCTGGGCTACATAGTGAGACCTTGACTTGTAGGTGTATGAGAGAGAGAGAGAGACAGAGACAGAGACAGAGACAGAGACAGAGACAGAGATAGAGGCAGGCTGGGGATTGAACACATGATCCTGTGTTCAATACCATGATCATGCCAGGCAAATGCTCTACTACTAATGATTTCCAGCCTAAAAGTGTGGATTTCCAGACACTCTCTTCAGAGACTTCTCAGGCAGTAGGGCTGCAGGCTATAGACCTGTCTGGTTTTTAAATTCTTCAATCATTTTCTAGGCACAAGACTTGGGGACTGCCAGTCCTTGAGGCCTTGGGGACTGCCAGTCCTTGAGGCCTCTGGAGATAGGGAGCCATGATGTAGCGGGGTCACACTGACCCAGGGGACCAAAGCCCAGGAGTCAGGGACACTGTCCGACACACTGTTGGGCAGCAATCCCAGCTGCCCTCCTCACCACACTCTGGGAAAGTGAGGGACAGCAGGAGCGACCGTTCCTCCCTAGGGGGTGCCCCTGCATGGTGGGCTCTGGCCTCCCCAGGAGCCTGGCTCACAGCCTTGCACTGGCCCAGAAGCCCGCTAGGAGGAGGACAAGTCCTGTGCAGGCCTAACAGCCCATCTCCTGAGCAGGAGGTCACACAAGCCCTTCCCTTGTCACCTACACTGAGCACCTTTTTACTCGGAAAGGAACTTACTGGGCGCAAATACAGGATCAGCTTCCCCAGTTTCCACCTGAACCTCCAGGTCCTGGTGGAAGGAGCAGAGGCAGCTGGTAATATGCTTGCTTGCCAGGCCAGCACTCTAGGAGAGGGAGGCAGAGGCAGGACACTGACACGTGGGAGCCCAGCCTGGGCAAGTTAGTGACTCAGCAAGCGCCAGTCTCAAAATAAAAACTAAAAAGAAGGGCTGGGAATGTAGTTCAGTGAGAAGGCTCTAAATTAATCCAAAGATGAATGGGTGGAGGGATGGAGGGATGGGAGGGGGAGGGGGAGAGGGAGGGAGGCAGAGAGAGACAGAGAGACCCAGGGAGGAAAAGCCACGAGGCGCAGCAAATGGAAAAGCACCTCGGCTTTGAAGCGTTGTGCACCCTCCCAGCGGGCTCGAGAAGTGACCAAAGGAGTGCCTGCTCTGGGCTCTCTAAGGAACCAGAGTCCCGGGAAGGCAGGGGGCCCATCTCTCCCCTCGCCCTACGTATGATGGCTGAGTAGCATCTCCTCCAGTGTAGACTCTGCTCCAAGGGGCCTCTCTGCATCTAAAAGCACAATCGCAGCTGACCCGGAGCCAGGAAGACTCCCGCTGGGCGGTGATTTCTTTCGCACCCGTCCCTTAAGCCCGAGCTGAGCCCCAGCTGCTGCTCCCCGAGCGGTTTTCTCACGGGGCGGGGCGGGAGAGGGATCCCGCACTCAGCAGGGAGAGGCCACTCCAAGTCGCACCCTTTGGAGAGGGGTGCCTCCTTAGGGTAAAAAGCCGCCCTGCACGAGCACCCACAGCACCCCGCAGAGGCCTGGATCAGCTTCATCGTACAGAGCCCTGGGAGGCTCTGTAAGCTTGGTCCTCTTATTGCACCAGGGCGACATTGGGGCCCCAGTTCTTTGCCGGTCCCGCCAAGGTGCTTTTGGTGGGGCGGACTGGGACCCGAGCACAGGTTCTGCCCCTTCCTACTCTAACTGCAGTACTTATCTCAGACTGTAGACTGAAGCCGAAACAGAGCGTTCTAATCTTTTCTGAGCTCAAAGCCAGCCTGAACTGCACAGTGAGACCCTGTCTCAAAAAGGCAAAAAATAAAAATAAAAATAAAAATAAAAATAAAAATAAAATAAAATAAAGAATATCAGGCCTTCGTGGTGGTGCACGCCTGTAGTCTCAGCACTTGAGAGGCTGAGGCACGAGGATCAGTGTGAGTTCGAGACCAGCCTGGGCTAAAAAAGTGCTCTCAAGGCCAGTTTGAACCGCATAGCGAGACCCCGTCTGAAAAAAAAAAAAAAGGCTATCGGTTGGACTGGGAGCTGCAATTGCAGCTATTTGAGAGGCTGATGCAGCAGGATGCTGAGTTCCAGGTCAGCTAAGCAGTTTAGCAACCCCCCACCTCCCACTTCTGTTTTAAAAATTAAAACGATTAAGTAAAATCAAGAAAATCATACATACAAAATCTTCACCTCTAGGGGGTTCAGCTGACATTCATTGATAGAGAAAAATTGCATTTATGTCGTTTTGCTCCACAACCTTCAAAGCACAACATCGATTTTACACATAGACCCCCTCGTGGTGATTATCTGGAGAACTCCAAGTCCTCCATGCTGAGTTCACTGCCCAGCAGAGAAAATATTCCCAGGAGGTGGAACGAGGGACACACACCAGGACATGCAGACAGGGCCTGGGGTACCAGGAGAGGAGCACTAGGATAGCTGCATCACAGGCTTTGAAGTGCATCATAGGATGTGGTGCAACTTAGATGGTGCGATTTTCCTAACAATTGTGTGTTAGGAAAAGGACTTAGAAACTGCCAGCATTGGCAAGCTAGAAGCTATTTCTCAGGACGGGAGAGGAAGCACTCAAGGGCTATAGAACAGAATCTTAGGGCAGAGTTGTTTTCCTTTTTGTTTTCTTATTTCCCTGCTTCCTTTCATTCACCCCACCACCGTCCCCTGCCACCATACAACCAGGAGTCACAGGGGACAAAGTAACTATAGGACAAGACTATTTAAGGACAGAAGTATAGGGCTGGGGAGACAGCTGTGTGGCACAAGTGCCTGCCTGGCAAGTACAAGGTTGTGAGTTTGAACCCCGGTCCTGCCAAGAAAGAAAGAAAGAAAGAAAGAAAGAAAGAAAGAAAGAAAGAAAGAAAGAAAGAAAGAAAGAAAGAAAGAAAGAAAGAAAGAAAGAAAGAAAGACAGAAGTGACTTAACTCTGAAGATAAGAGGATGATATCCAGTCCCCAGAGGTGTTGGGGGCTTCTCTGCCAGAGGTAACTCCCCAGCAGCACCAGACACCACCTCTGCAGAGTGTGTGCAGTGCTGCGAAGGGTCAGCAGAATGCTTCTGATTTTTAAATGAAATTTGGTTCCACGAGAGTCTAATTAGATCTCTGTGGAATCCAAGACAATACCATGCTGGAGCTTGAACCTGGCAGGCCCAGGAAATGTGATCCGGTGGAATTATTTTCATTTGTTCAAGTGATTATATGTGGGAGCTGCTTTAATTAACACAATGTTTCCTTGGCTGGAGTGCTTTTCTCACCAGAGCTGAGATGCCAACATTCCTAGGGCTCAGGCTAGGGCTGAGAGACATTAAGTAAGCCTCTGGGTCTACAGCATCTCTGGTCACCAGGAAAATCCCACCAGTCAGAAGCATCGGAGTTCATTAGTGCATTCAGGTACATGCATGTCTGGAGGGTAGGCCACTGGCCCAAGAGCCACTGACCCCAGGAAGCAGCAGGGAGAGCCGCAGTGCTGCTGCAAAAGACAGCTTCATCGCCTTCTACCTTCTCAGTTAAGGTCCTGGAGTTCTAAGAATAAACCAGAGGCTAGAGCTGAAGTGCTGAAACTTTCAGAACATGAGTTTGCCAACTTCGACCCAAAGCCCACTTGATTATTGAAAGATGTCAACATGATGCCCACATGCATGTCATCTGACGCTCGTCACTGGGGCTATGTTGGGCGACCTTGCTGGAGAGCCCACAGAGAGGCCTCTGAGCGCCCACTGCAGTGTGTATGCCATAGGTTGGTTCCCTCCAACATGGCTTGAGGAAAAGGCTAGAAGACAAACAAAAGTAGTAAACTTCAGTTATTTTTTTAAAGGGGAACAGGATCGGATTTGAACAATCAAAATCAGATGGGCAGGCAGGGCTGAGGTTGCTGCTTAGCGGTGGAGAGCTGGCCTAGCATGTGCAAGAGCCTGGCTTTGATCCCTAGGACTGAGAAAAATCTGATTACCAGAGAACAAAGTAGAATACAGTTCCAAGAGCCCCTGGATACAAAACTTTGTAGCTGTTCAGCTCCCTTATGTAACCTTATGTAACCTGCATGTAACCTGCGCTCATCTTCCTGTATGCTTTCAGTCACTTCTGTACTACTCACAAACCTACTGTATAGACCTGCTTTGTGAGTATAATGATCTTTATGGAGCAATGACCAAAACAAAAGGCTCTTCAGGTTTAGAAGATAACCATTTACAAATAAAGTATTTTACATCTGTAAAAGAAGTCTTCAGTTTAAAAAAAAAAAAAAAAAAAAAAAAAAGACTTCAGTACAGTCACAAAGTTTTTTCAAGTATTTCAAATCTGTGGTTGATTCATTCTGGAGGTTCAGAGCTCAGGGGAAACACAGTACCAGCTTCATACACAACAACACTTGTGTACACACAGGAGAGGCTCACTCACAGACAGGCATACTGTGGACAGTGGGAGGTGGGCAGTACCAAGTGCTGCCGGGAAGTCACTCTGCTCCCCTGCCTCCCCTTCCTCTACCCCACCTGCTGCCCTAAGGTTTGACTTCCTCTCCTGAGTTTGCAAGCAACATGAAATCTCTCCCTGAACTGCCATCCAGATCAGAAAGAAACTGTCCTGAAAGCCGTGAAAGTGTTCCTTTCCGGGACATAGAAAGTTAGGAGGGAGGACACAGCAGGTAGGTGGAGCGCATTGTGATGCCACCAGGAGAGCCTGCCAGCTCTAATATCATGCTCTTGTGCTTTGCTTCCTGGCCTTCTTTGTGCTCTGTGACCCTTTCCCACACTAAGTATTTCATTTACTTGGATGTATAACACACAAACATGGCTCAAAGGGACAAAGTGATATGAAAGGATCTTCCGCAGGCCTAGATCCCTCTTCCATCAGTGTCTTGCAGCCAGCAAATTCCTCCCCTGATGCAGCCCCTAATGCCAGTTCCTTGTGGGCCATTTCAGGAATAACCCGAGTGTGTGTGTGTGTGTGTGTGTGTGTGTGTGTGTGTGTGCATGCATGTGCCCGTGTGCACACTCGTGTGTGTGTGTCTGCGCACACTCACTCAGGTGTCAGACTTTAAAAATCACATCAACTGGGGTATTCTACATGTACTGTTCCAAGCCTGGCATCTTCATTTAGCAATAGCTCTTAAGGCCATTTTACACCAGTGTCTTGATGTTTCCTGGCTCTAGTCTCTCCAGATATGCATCCACCACACTGGCTGTCACTCTCCTCTGCATAGGCAGGTTGGTTGTTTTTGCTTGTGTATAATAATGTGCCAATAACTTTTGTGCATTTATTACAGTGCAATAGTAAGATAAACTTCCTAGAAATGGAATTGCTGATCATTTTTTGTCCCTATTTGTTTTATTCTGGAAGATATCAAATTACTCTGTGTAAACAGTTCTAACCATACACACACAAAGGATATAAAGTGAAATCCCTCTCTCTGCCTTCACCAATTATAGTATCAAGTATAGTATACTATACTTCACCAAGTATAGTATACTATACTTCACCAAGTATAGTATCAAGTGTGATTTTTTTTTCAGTCTAGTCATTAGAAATGTGATCTTTCAGTAATGATTTACATTTATCTTATTAGACATATTTTGGTGCTTTAAACAATTTATTTAATTAAAATAGACTGTTGTTTGTTGAACAGAAGTGAGCTCCACTTATTTTGATGCACCTTTTCCCGTAGTGATTTACAGAATCTTCAAGCCAATATAAATATTTCATAAATATTTGGACATGTGGCTGTTCACCTGCACAACATCTCAGCAATACCTCTCAGCAAGAAAAATGTTAAAGACTAAATACAATTACTAGGTACAATCAAAATCTGCTCCAGATTTTCTGAGGTTAAAAAGGCACCACATAGTTTTTCAACTAAGAAAACCATCTTTACAACACAGGATGACTTTTTTAAATTTAATTTTCTTTTTTTAACTTTCTTTCTTTCTTTCTTTCTTTCTTTCTTTCTTTCTTTCTTTCTTTCTTTCTTTCTTTCTTTCTTTCTTTCCTTCCTTCCTTCCTTCCTTCTTTCTTTCTTTCTTTCTTTCTTTCTTTCTTTCTTTCTTTCTTTCTTTCTTTCTTTCTTTATTTGTGTTATGGCTGGCTCAGCCTGCCCTGGGGGTAAGGCTAGCATAGCATATGGTGCCAGGGGTCAAACCACAGTCCCTGCATTTGCCTAAACTTTCCTAAGCAGGCAGGCACTTTGGACCACTGAGCCATCTCACTGGCCCAGGATTATTTTTATATTCTATTTATTTAATGTATTTGTTACAGGGTCTCTCTATGCAGCTTGGACTCATAGTGATCCTCCTGTTCTCAGCCTCTCCAGCACTGGGATTAAAGGCATGTGTCACAATACTGGAGCACAGGGGCTGGCTCAGTGTGCCTGGGAAACTGGACCAGTGGAGTATGTGGTCTCAGGAATTGAGCCCTGGTCCCTGCACTTGTCTAAGCAGGTGCTTAGTCCACTGAGCTATCTTGCTGGCCCTTGATTGTTTGTTTTAAGTAACTTTTGTGCATTTATTGCAGTGCAATAGTAAGTGCTACCTAAAATTGTAGCCTGAGGCGAGAGGATTGGAACAGCCTGGGCTACAAAAGTGAGCAAGGCCAGCCTGAACAGCATAGCGAGACCCTACCTCAAAAAGACCAAAAAAAAAAAAAAAAAAAAATAATAATAATAATAATAGGGCCTGGAACACTTAGCTGCCAATTAGGTGCTGAAGGGCAAAGCTACACTTCCAGTTTAAGCCATGAGTTCACAGGGAATAGGCTCCAGTGACTCAGGTTCCTTCCCGTTGATTCTCACAAAGCACGCTTCTCTGGATGGGGCAGGCATGTTTTGTTAAGCCTAAATGCTATTTACTTCTCCTTTCCTTGAATTTTTCTTTTGATGTGTTCATTTTCCAGTAAGTTAATGATTCTCACTGTAATTTTCTCTAGACATATGTACAGTAAATACATTTATTCACGTCACCATTTCAGTTTTTATTTTGCTTGAGATAATAGTTTTCAAACACATGTTCAATTTATTAGTTTTTAAAATGACTTCTGAGGTTTCTTGTGCATGTCACACTTAGAAAGATCTTGATTCTGAGGTTACAAATATTCTTCTAGACTAATGATTATTATTATAATTATGTTTAAATCTTGTTCTTTGGGGGATTCATTTTGATATAAGGAGTGTGGTCATACATCCAACTTTATAATTATTATCTGATATTGTGTTGTCCAACTTCATATTTTTTCTCTTTTTTTTTTTTTTTTTTTTTTTTTTTTTTTTTTTTTTTTTTTTTTTTTTTTTTTTTTTTTTTTTTTTTTTTTTTTTTTTTTTTTTTTTTTTTTTGTCTTTTTGAGACAGGGTCTTACTATGCAGTTCAGGCTGGCCTTGAGCTCACTTGTAGCCCAGGCTGGTCTCGAACTCACACCGATCCTCCTGCCTCAGCCTTCCGAGTGCTGGGATTACAGGCATGCGCCACCATGCCTGGCTTAACTTCATATTTTTTCTAGTGGTTTGAAATGGCACTTCTATTTTATGTCAATTTCAGATTCATTTTTCATTTCTTTTATTTTTGCTTGTGTTTCATTGATTGCTGGACTGTGTTCATTGCTCTGTAGCAGCCATTTAAATAGCATACTTTAAATTTGTCATTTAACTTTTACAGTCAATTGTGAGTGCAGTTTCTGTTAAGGTCACTGCTCTCTGGTTGTTACTGCATAGCCACTGTGTCAGGCCACTGGGCTCAGTGTGTGCCCCACATGCAGGCAAAGGACCATGGTCTGGAGCCATTGCTGACCCTCTGCACAGGCCAAAGCCACGTCCTCCCCCTTAGCCTATCTTGTGCTCTTTCCAGGCAAGCGTCTCCGAGGCATCCCTCTATGCACCACAGCATTTACCCAGGCACAGTGGTGCTGCTTGTAACTCCAGTACTCTGAGAGGCTGAGACAGGAGGGTCACAAGTTGGAGACCGGTCTAGGCAAGGCAGTGATTCAGCAAGGCCCTGCCTCAAAATGAAAATCTCTCTCTTTTTTTTTTTATCTTGTAAACCAATCATTTACTTGAGAGAGACAGCATAGCAGTAACTGAAGTGACATTAGAAGCAGCACAAATCTAAAAGACCAGAATGACAGGCATTCCAAGCATAATTTTAGTGTTACCCATTGCTATCCTCAGTGTGAAAAATATTTTGGTGGTTTTTAGGCATCCTGTGCATATAAATGCATGATTTTGCTCCTGCCATGCTTCCTATCTTTTCTGTTTGTCGTCACTTCATTGTATAATGCTTAAGTCTTTGATTTCCATTCAACTGTGTTATGTCTTTCCAGAAATAAAAATCTTTTTTTAAAATTAAAAATAAATAAATACATAGCCCTGAGTTCAATCCCCGGTACAAAATAAACAATTTTTTTAAAAAAGCCAAACCAAACCTGTAAAGTTTAAAAGTTAAACTGTCTAACAACCCACACACAGCAAGTCTCACAGGAATAATAAAAATAACATCATTATTTTGAATTTGCTATGTGCCAAGCAGTGGACCCTGGACTTTCCATGTATCATTTCTTTCTATGGATGCTCACTTTGATTCCACAGCACTTCTCACTTTCTGAGAAGAGGCTGAGGTTTAGAAGTTTAAACAGGTTGTTTAAACAGCTAAAAAGAGGTGATCATCGTTGGTCTAAGCTCAAAGGCCTGGTGCAAAAACACTTGCTGTCTACTTGGACAGTTTGCTTTCCCTGCTTGTGAGGCTCCCTTCATTCATGGCAAATATCTACTGAGCCCTCAGAGCAAGGGGCACACAAATGCTTTGTGGGCTGCAGGAATGGTGAAATTCTTCATGTTGATTCTGAACAAATTAACATGTATGCAAGTATTGTGTAAGTAATCACAAGAGCAAGGGGGGAAGGTGGTTGTGTGTTTGTAGGCACGTGTGCACGCTTGCCCACTCCTGCGCATGTGCATGATGATGTTTGGGGAGCTGTGATGAGAGATGCTGGCCCTTAGCCCTGTCACACAGGAAGGGCTACCCAGGCCTGGCATTGTCATCCTTACATAATCACTCAGTTACCATTGCATCCCAAACCAGACATAGCCTTGTCTCAGGGATGAGGAGTGTTCTCAGGGATCCTGTTTCAGATGCTGTCTGAAAGCTATGCCACAAGGGCTCCATAGCATGGATGCCCTGACCGTGGGCTCCTTTACAGCTGTCTCTCTTGCTGCCAGAGAAGTAGAGGTCAGAGGACAGTTTCTTTACAGAAGGTTGGAGAATGCCTCTGGCACCTCTGCACATGGAACTGTGGTTGAATGGGGTTTGTTGCTGTGTTCTAGTATATGGGCTGAGCCAGCAGGAAGCAGGTAGAACTCTCACTGGACCTGTTTCCCTCAGTTTAATTCTCTTTTTCTTTTAAGCCCAGATCCCAGGTCTCCTGGGTCCCACCTTGCTCTCTCTTCCTCCAGGTACCTCATAATGCCCCCCTAAAAGAACATGGAAACCCCTGTGAGCTTCCCCTAGAGCAGTGCTCCGGGCAGGCTGGGGATGAAAGAGCCCTCTTTTCTGGGAAAACTGGAAGACTTGGGTGATTTACTGGGCCTGGACTTAAAGATAGGTGTCAGGAAATCCAACACTCATCTGAACAGTTGGTCCCCACATGGTTTTCTACCAAACTAGCAATGAGGGGGCCATTTACTGTCCGCCTCAGACTCCTGGGCACCACCTGTCATGGGCACTGTGTGCAGAAAAGGCAGAGAACAGGATGAATATGCAGCCAGGATGTAGAGAAGTCACTGAAACCAACACTGGATCTCAGTCCTACATACCAGACTACCTCTCACAGAAGGCTGGAGGAGACAGCTCGCCCTGAGCTTCCACCGCCCATGCACGGAATAGAAGGCGTCATCTTCTAAAGACCAAGTCAGAGACCCAGGCTGGCAGTCAGGGAACCACTAACCCTCACTCCCACCCCTACTGCCTTCACAAGGCCAGGAGCAGGTGAGGAGAAGCCTTGACAGCTCGGAAGTCTTTCCCCGTTCTTCCCTTCTGTCGTTGTGTCCCTCAGGGAAGGTGCAGACCCTGAGGAGGCTGTCCTACAGAGGGGAGGGAGGGAAACTGGCACATGGCTGCGTTGACTAGCTCAGCCTGCCTTTGCAGCTCTCCGTCTCTGTCACTGAGTCTGTGTCATCTGTTTCTCTCGCAGCCCAGCTTCCAAGATGAATGCAAGTTCAGAGAAATCATTCTGCCCAACAATTACAACGCCTATGAGTCAGACATGTACCGAGGGACCTACATTGCACTGAGCAAATATGGACGGGTAAAGCGAGGCAACAAAGTGTCCCCAATGATGACTGCCACTCACTTCCTTCCCAGGATATAAAGCCCCATGAACAGAAGTTCACAAGTGGAATTCTTCACGAGTGAACAACCCTCCCATCTCCCATGACTTCTCAGTCAGACAATCTTGTGCCTCGGGAGGCCCAAGCTGGTCTCTGCGGTGTGGAACCCACTCCAGGGGCTGCAACACATCGTAGAATGGCAGTTGATCCTGTGCTTGGAGCTCATCTGTGGTGAGAAGGTGCTTGTGACATTTGTGGAATGTGAGCGTGCACACAGGACAGGGCCAGAGCGTGAGGATGTGTGTCAGTGTGAATCTAGGCATCTTCAAGTATAATCTCAGAGCAGAGGCATCTCAGAGCATCAGGTTTCTCTTGCTCAGCATCATCACTACAGGAATTTGCCCATAAGAATGTCACCTGCCAAACTGGGAGGATTGATGGGTGCTGCCAGTCTGCCACTTTCCAATCATCCTTTCATTCAGAGGCCACTAACTGCATGGACTGCACTAGCAGCCAGGAGCAGCTGTCCTCCAAATTCAGGGAGGGCAGAGTGGGAGGGCATAAGGGTTAACTGCAATCCAGAAAAGGAGTAACAAGATGCCCCAATCTTGGCATCTGGGGCCACTGGGATAAACTGTCGGGGATGGGGGGAGGGGCCCCGACTTGGTGGAGCTCTGGGCAGGGAAGTGGAGGAGGCAGGGGGACTGGATGTGCCAAGAGACTTCTCCCTGTAGGACTCAATGCCGGTGTGTGGCTCCCAGGCCAAGCAAGGGCCAGGCTGCCTGCCTGTCACTTTTCCTCACTTTGAACTGGACCTTATTTTAACCTCAGATGACAAGGATCCTAATAATGGCAACCTCTTTGGCAGGGCAGGGGGTGCAAAATAGGGCATGAAGGAAGTAGAGAGGCTTTGGACTGCAAACAATCATTCCTTTTCAAGTATGCCCAGGAAACCTGCCCAGCTTCTCATCCGATACTCTCACTTCCTTCTTGGGCACCCTCTGCTTGCATACACGCTGCAGCCTGGCTACGACAGAATGGACACCGTGACCTCCAGAGCTCACCCCCTGCTCTCTACTGTAGGAGAGGAGTGCTAATCCCGTGACATCAAGCAGCCAAGCTGAAACAGCTCACTGCACACACTGCCTTCTTCCCTCCTCTCCTTTTGAGAGTATTTAAAGCAGAGGTTCCCTGAGCAACTATAAATGTGGTCTGCCTGGAGCCTTCGGATTCCTGAACCAGAGGAATGTTCCTAAATCTGAAACCAGAGAGAGCTGTATCAGAGTGCAAATATGTTTGGCATATGTGCACCCATCAAGTTACAAAATGACCTGACACCCTCTGCTCCTGGGGGCCCGGACCTGCAAGACAATCCTTCATCTGTTGCAAATACCTTCATCTCCAATATGCTGCTATTCACAGAGAGGCATCGTCTATAGATAGACCTGGGCTGGGCAATTCCGAGCTGAAGACAGAGGTTGGCCACCCATGGGACAGACGCCGTAGTAGACACCTCCTTGCCCTGTGAGCAAAGGGACATGGGCTGGGCTAGGATGAAAAGGCTACCCCAAAGTGAGCTATGGTTTAACAGCTGGTGGACACTCAGGGGCGTGTGTGGACAGGAGGCCAAGACTTGGATAGAAGCTAGGAGAATCTGGGTCTTGGGTTAAAGAGAAAGGGGACAAAACATCCATCTATCTTGATGTTTGGAGATGTAGAAATACAAGTCTGCTTGGAGGGAGGTGACAAATCTGGTGATTTTTAAAGAAGTCTTGTCCAGCATCATCAGTCTGTTTGACAGATCACATCAGAAACAGAGGCATGCAGAACCTCAAATGTGTATCCATTCCTGTTGCAGCTCAACATAAGATGACTGGGAGGA
>PVJA010044040.1:0-16357 GCA_004027025.1 Myocastor coypus | reverse complement strand
AAAAAAAAAAAAAAAAAAAAAAAAAAAAAAAGACAACTATAATGAAAGAAGTACTAAGTGCTTCTAAAGAAGACACTGATAAAAATAGAGAATAGAAAAATGATAAAATCCTTGAATGAGCAATGTAGGAAAGATATAGAATGCATGAAGCAGATTCAGACAGATGCACAGAAAATTAAAATCTCAATCACAAGCTGGTAAAGCCATTTGAATGAAAGTGATGATAGAATTTCAGATCTTGAATATACCATTGTAGCTAGTGAAAAGAGTAATGCCATCAAGTCTCTCTTCTGGGTGTTTAACAACTAAAATTTGGAGACCAAAAATTGGAGATAGGTGGACTAAAAGAATAGCCAATATTTTGGTCCTAGCCCTTCAAAGTCAGTGAGGGCTCAGGACATAAGAGAACCTCTGCTGTGACATCCTATGACTCAGTTAATTCCCTGACTTTCTGATCAAGGAGATAATGGGGCCACAGAGAAAAGTGATCAGTGATGTATAGTATGCCTAAAGAGAGTCACCTAGAGAGAAAAAAAATCTGAGGCTTTCACAGAAAGCAAATTGTCAAGTATTGGCAGTGAATCATCCAGATGTCTGACACTGACAGAAGATCTAAGAGGTACTACATATGATTCCAAGGTAAATCCTGAGATTTAACCTTGCTAGATAGCAAAAGTTAAATTTGTATCTATACAGGTCTTACTTTAACTTAGTCTTAGCCATCCAGCAGAAAAGCATAACCACGAGATGTGAAAAGTAATGCCATAATAATATTCTAAGCTATAAAAGGCTCAAGTCACTAACAACTTCTAGCGATTGCCATCTGTACAGATAATTCACTACTGTTGTGGACTATTGAGCTACAGTCCATATAGCAGTGGCTATGCTGCTGAATTCAAGTACCTAAAATCTTTAGACTGGCATGAAGAATGAAAAGATCTCCTAAAGAGCTCTGCAAACACAGCTTCTCTAACTACAATGGAACAACAAAACAAAAAAGGGGTATGTTAGGAGCCACAGAAGCTGGAAATTGGTCAAATGTGTGGAAGCAGGACTAGGCCTCATGCTTAAAGCAGTCAAGCTATCTCAGCACTGAGATAAACATCCTAGGCGATCTTTTCATGTGTTACTTTTTCTTTTGCTTTCTTTCTTTCTTTCTTTCTTTCTTTCTTTCTTTCTTTCTTTCTTTCTTTCTTTCTTTCTTTCTTTCTTTCTTTCTTTCTTTTTTGTACAAGGTCTCACTACTGACTCATAGCGATTCTCCTGCTTCTACCTTCCAAGTGCTGGGATTACAGGTGCGTGCCACCACACCTGTACTATGTGTTACTAACTTTGAAAAGGTATAAATAAAATATCCAAGGGCCAGCCAGATAGCTCAACAGCACAGACACAGCAACTGGGTTTGATCCCTGGTGTGTTCCAGGCCCCAGGGCATGCTGATGGTGACTGAGACTGGGTATGGTGGTGCACCAGTAATCCCAGTGCTTGGGAGGCTGAAAACAGGAGAATCACTACGAGTCTGACCTGTGTAGTGAGACCCTGTACTAAATACAACAACAACAACAATAAACTTTTTTAAAAAAAAGGAGTTGGAAGATTACTTTCCAAACAGTCTGGGCCATTTTTCATTCCCACTAGGAAGGTATGAGAATTCCAATTGCTCTGTCTCTGTCAGCACTTGGAATTATCATTTTTAAAAATGGCTCAGTGGTCTAAAGTGCCTGCTTAGGAAAGCTTGGGTGGCTGCAGGGACCATGGTTCCATCCCCGGCACTACATGCATCCCCATGCGCCCTCAGGGCAGGATGAGCCGGCCATAAAAAAGAAATAAACAAACAAAAGTTCTGAAACAAGAAAAAAAAAAAAAATGGCACAGTGGAATAGTGCCTGCTTGGCAAGTTCAAGGTCTTATTTTAATTCTTGGTACTAAATAATCAGAGCAATTCTAATGTAAACGTGCAGTGGTACCTGTCTTTATTTGCATTTCTCATATTAAACATATAAAACACATGGAAAATGCCATCCACATATTGCCTCATATATGCTAGATAAGTGCTCTATCAATGAGCTACATACCCAGATGTTTTCAAATTCTATTTTGCTAAATTTCCCAGGGTATCCTAAAATTAATCTTTCTTCAGCTTCTTGCAAGCTAAGATTACAGGTATATGTGCACTATGTCCCACTTCATGTCTGTGCAAAATTTTGTTCACTTTAAATTGGTTGTTTTCCCATTATTGCATTTTAAGAATTTATCTGCTGAGTATGATGAAAAAAAATAAATTTTTTAAAACTTTAATTATTTAAAAAATTATTTTATTTTAGTTTTCTTGTTTCAGAACTTTTATTTTTATAGCCAGCTCAGCCTGCCCCGAGGGCAGGGCTGGCGCAGCATGTGGTGCTGGGGATCAAACCGCGGTCCCTGCAGCTGCCTGCAGGTGCTTTAGACCACTGAGCCATCCTGCCGGGCCCTCTTTTTTAAACTTTTTAAAATTTTATTTACTTATTTTTTTCTTGTTTCCGAACCTTTGTTTATTCACTCATTTTTACGGCTGGCTCAGCCTGCCCAAGGGCAGGGCTGGTGCAGCATGTGGTGCTGGGGATCGAACCGCAGTCCCTGAAGCCGCCCAAGCTTCCCCAAGCAGGCGCTTTAGACCACTGAGCCATCCCGCCAGGCCCTAAACTTTTTTTAAAAAAAGAATTTATCTCTTCAGATTACAATGAGGTTGGAGGTATAACTCAGTGGTAGAGTACTTGCCTAGAATATGCAAGGTTATGGGACAGAGTCCCAGAACTGCCAATAAAAGAGGTGGGTAGGGAAGGGAGAGACAGACAAGGAAATAGAATAGATTTTACTGACTTCTTGCAGTAGTGTTTATTTTCTATCCTATTCTGGAACATTTCCTATGAAGTTATTCCTTGGATAAAACATAAAACTTCTACTGTAAATTATTTTAATCTTCTACATGATACACATATGCATACACTGCTGTGGAAGTGGCTTGTTGGAACTACTCTGAAGCAGTTAAAGAGAACAAGGCCATAAAGCACAATAGGAGTTGGTCTTAAGGGCCACTGGCTTCTGAAGTTGAATGACAAAAACAGCCATCTAACACAACAGTGCCTTCAAGCCCCAACAGTCCTGAATCATCACTGCACTTTTATTTCCCTTGGAGTTACCAGGGATCAAACTTAGGACCCTGTGCTTGCAAGGCAAGCACTTATTCCATGGAGTTATCTCCCTGGGCCCGTATCACTGCACTCTTTACAGCAATCCCAGTACTAGAGAAAACACATAGTTCAGCCCTAGCGTCGCAAGATAGGGCAAGGAAGAGTGGGTTTGAGATGGTAAGCTGATAAAGGGCATACCACTATTTTTAGGTTATCTCTTCTTCATTTCCCCTATGTACTACTGTATTCACAGTCTGTCCTCAGTTCCCAGCCAACTGCTCTAATATTTTCCCTAACTTCCTGAGATTTATCGTCAACAAAATCAACATATTTTCAAGTCCAAACTGTCAATTATATCCAACCATTGAAGATTCCTAAGGAAGTGGTCCTACTTCCAGACTTTCCTAACCATTTCTCCCCATCAAGTCAGGACAAAATATCAAGCTTCTTTCATAAATCTACAGTACCCATTAAGGAATATCTGCATGCTGTTCCAGGCAATGTGTTACATGCTTCCCGCTGCAGTCTAGTAATAGGGAATGTTAATTGTGTTTCAATGTGCTCTATGTTTTTGCTTCGTTTTGTGGTTCTGGGGATGAAACTCAAGACCTTACACATCCCAAGCAAGAATTCTACTGAGCCATATGCCCTGAGCAACTATGGTTTTTTCTTTTTTTTTTTTTTAATATATTTTTAATTTTTTCCTGTTTCAGAACTTTTGTTTATTTCTATGGCTGGCTCAGCCTGCTCCGAGGGCAGGGCTGGCACAGCATGTGGTGCTGGGGATCGAACTGCAGTCCCTGCAGCCGCCTAAGCTTTCCTAGGCAGGCGCTTTAGACCACTGAGCCATCCTGCCGGGCCCATGGTTCGTTCTTTCTTTCTTTCTTTCTTTCTTTCTTTCTTTCTTTCTTTCTTTCTTTCTTTCTTTCTTTCTTTTTCTTTCTTTCTTTCTTTTTCTTTCTTTCTTTCTTTTTCTTTCTTTTCCTTCCTTCCTTCTCTCTTTCTTTCTTTCTTTCTTCTTTTTTTGTTTGTAGTGCTGGGATCCTGAACTTTTAATAAAGAAGTTACATAAAAAGTGGCTGAAAAGTAAGGGCATTTGAAACAGAGAATGGCTACAGGAGGAGGCAGAGACTAGAACACATTAATAATTTTGTCTTAATTAAAGAAGACTGGAACTCTAAATGCTTCTCTTAGGTAATTCTTTTGTTTATCCAGACAGGATCCAGGCTAGTTTGGAAACCATGACCCTCCTGCCTCAGCTTCCTGTAGGCATACAACACGTTTGGCAGGAATTATTTTTTAGAAGGTGATATACTGTAGTTAAGCTAAGCAAATCTTAAAATTTTAGAGAGGTATAAAATGAAATGTTTGGGATTGTCTTCAAAGTTATCCAAGAGACAGGCAAGGTAGATGGGCCAGAGATAAAACAAGTTTTGACTATACGCTGATGATATTTGAAACCGGGCAATGCACACAATGAGATTCTGAATAATTAAATCAAAAAAGGGAAAAGATGTTTTTATTGTAAGGGCAGTGAGATATAAAAAATAAAAATACTGGCCTCAGATCTGATTTGGGAAAGATTATTTTACTCCCATATAGAGATCAGATTAGAAAGGGCCAGTAGGGCTTGAAAGTATCCCAAAAGAATTTTACAGTGGCTCACAAAAAGACATGGTTAACACTAAGGAAACAGAAATAAAAGAATGGATGCAAGAGCACTTTTTGAGAACACTGGGGAGGGGTGATATTCAGAGGCATAGTAGTAGGTCTGAGGAAAGGAGACGAAGTCCAGGGTTTGGGTCTGGACAAGTTGACTTGTGGCTGCTTTTCAAATACCCACACAGGAATAAGAAGACAGCATGGAGATTTCAGAGAAAACCAATAATCAATTGGAGATGAGTGGAAGGTTGAAGTGCGCTCATTTAATTTTTGTATAGAATAAAGGGAATTTGGTGAGAGAAAAGAACCTTAGGCTGAGACTTATACTTTTAATGACCAGTGAGAAAGATATACTACAAAAAAGTCAAAATACTAAGTAAATTGTTGGGAGCAGAGGGAGTTGGCAGTAGTAAGGATACGGCATGAAAAATTAGAGAATGTCACAATCTCTGACAGTTTGTTACCTGCTTAATCACTACCTAATCACAATATACTTATTTTTCAAGAGCTTTATACAATGATGGGAGCAAACTAAAGACTGAAATGGGTGAGGTGAGTAGGATCTGAACAAGTTAACAAGAAAACTTGTAAGAGCTTTGGTTGTGACAATTGTGAGGGAAATGGGATAGGAACTGGAATGAGAGGATAGAGCTTTTCTAAGATGAAAAAAATTGTGCATTGTTTAAATGGTAGGGGGAGCATCAGACTGAAAGGGAACAGATGCATAAGAGATGAGCTTAATTCATACTGTGGGATTCCTGAAAAATAGCATGGCAGGGGAAATTAGTGTTTCCTTAGTCATAAGGATGGAACAGGGACCAGTCAAGAGCTAGCTGTTTTCTAAGCAGGAGTGAGCTGATATTTTTCTTGATACCTCTCAACAAAATGGGAAAGATTATTTTCTAACAGTGAGATAAATGCATGGGAATTAGATATCTGAAAAAAATAAAAGTCTGAAGATAGAGATAATGAATTTAGAAATACAGTATTATCTTAAATTTTGGGGAGTGCCTCATTAGTGTGGTGTTTAACCTCAGTTATCATGTATCTATCACTTTTACCTATTTGTTCATTTATCAGTTTTCTATTTATCCACAAATGTGTTTCTCCCAGTAAGGTATATTTTAATGACTTTGTTTCCCTAACTCGCGGCTTAGTGTCAACCAAATGTGGATCCTCAAATGTTAACAAACGTAGAAATAAAACTTCTGTGCTTACTTGCAGCACTTAGATGCTACATGTTTACTGAGTACCTAACATTAGTGTATGTGAACATGATCTATGTGATTATTCTATGAACACATTTAAGCCAGAGTAACCCACTAAAGCAGGTACTACTGATTCATTTTTCAAATGAAAAAATTACAGTACATAGAGGTGAAATAACTTTATGAGGTCTCACAGAAGCAGTAGAGCCAAGATTTGTAGTCAGGTAATCTATCAAAGGGTCACTAAATAAGCTGTAATAAGGCCTCTCCAACAACCAAGAATAAAAGAATGAATAAACACGTGAATACAATACTCCTTACAATGGGATTAAATAAAACTGAGGGTATTTCTTATGTCTGCTTCCAATTCTTCCCATCAACTACAATGTGTTGTTACTCAGGTAGAAGAAAACTCACACAAGTATGGTTATCTAAGCCAATGAACACGGTAACATAAAACCAAAGCATGCTGGTAACTTCACACTATAGCTGGCCAAAAACACATGACTTACCTTTATGGTTTGGATACTTTGAAGAAACATTAATAAAATCATTGCAATAAATTATGTATGCCCCAAAATGAATTTTAACAGTAGTGTTAGGGGACTTACATTATTTTTGCTTCAGAGTTTATAAAAGTTGTGATCTAGAAAATACAGAAGGATCTATTTCCACATTTCACGGATGTTACTCAATGCGGGTAAAACATCAACGTGAGGAAAAATAAGGAGTATTAGTCTGTAAGGAATAAGCTATTTTTCTTTCTTTTGAAAGCTTCCTACTGAGGAAAATGTCAAATTGAATCTAAAAGGTAGTCACTACAATCAGTTCATCTGAGAAGTTGCATCATTATTACAAGTTTATTGAGTACCCATAGAACTCATGGCACCTTTATGGTGTTTACAGAGCTTTGCTTATATGCTGTCCTTGCTCTTTAAGGAGCTTACAATCTAGTGGAGAAAGACGGAGAAACACAGAGAGAGCAATGAGTGAACAGACGCTAGACTCGAAAAAATTCCTTAAATGTAAAACATATCCTGCAAAATGAGGGTTAACGGGGGTGGGAAGGATGGCAAGTGGTCTTAGATATAGTCCTTATTTTTTGAGAGAGATTCAAGGGACCTATGAAGTTGAGAAAAACCAGGATGAAAACAAGACACTTTCTCTGCTGCCTCTTTGGCTCCCTGAAGCTGGGAGAATGAGGAAGATAGGACAGAGCAACAAAATTTGCAGTACTCTTTTCACATGTCTGAGTTGACTGACTAGAACAAAATTATTCAGGTAACCTGCTACAGACAATCCTAAACGAGTTCAAAGGTGGGGGAAGGTAAGTTTCTTTACCACTAGTTCTGTGAAAATAATGCTCAAAAACACTTAAGATGTCCCAAACCACCCATCACACTAAATATCACTGGTCTGGATACAATAGACTGGCAGATTCCTCATTACTTTATGCAGAATACACCTGTTCATGGAGGTAGTGCCTTGGCAGATCCCCAAGGTAATGGCTAGAGGTCAGTTTTATGTTGAGGTACAAGGGTGGGCAACCTCAAAGAAAAAGAAATGAGGCTGGAGAAATAGCTCAGTAGAATAAGTGCTTGCCTGGCAAGCACAAGGGCCTGAGTTCATTCCTTGGTTCTGCCAAAACAAATAAGCAAACAAAAACAAGAATTATGCTAGTACTGCGGGAGAGATTACTCGGATCTTAACTACCATTATAAGTCAGATATTTTAAGAATTCCCTCTTTAGCAAAGTTCTAAAGTGGGCCTGTATCAGTGTTCCTAAAAAGTAAAAAGGGATGAAGCTCAGTAGTAGAGCATGTGCTTAGTACACACACACACACACACACACACACACACACACACACACAGTTACATTAAAAAATTTTTTTTTTCTTAAGAACTTTTATTTATTTTCATGGCCGGCTCAGCCTGCCCTGAGGCCAGGGCTGGTGGAGCATGTGGTGCCAGGGATTGAACCCTGGTTGCTGCAGCCACCTGCAGGTGCTTCAGACCCATCCTGCCGGCCCCCACAGTTACATTTTAACTGATCTTTTTCTAAACTCCTAGCTTAACCGCTACCTCCATGTGGGTTCTCAAATATCACTAAATGTAGAATTTGCAGCAAACTTTACAGGGTTGTTTTAAAAGATTTCTAGGATTATTGTGTGCACGCACACGCACACACAGGCAATATGTACAAAGAATGTGCAAAGGTGGCTCACAGCTTAAGAGCAATGGAGAGCTCAGGGCACTAGAGGCATTTATCTATAAGAAAACTGACCACAAAAATTTGTAGGTTTATTATTAGAGTGGCCTCCCCCATACTGGGGAAAGAACCCAGTGCCTTCACTTAGAGCCACATCCTAGCCCTTGGAAATAAGTTCTTGCTAAGGCATCCGGGCTGAGTTTGAACTTGTGATTGTCTCAGCCTCAAAGAATGATGCAATTCCACTCCAATGGAGATACCTGCTTCAAAAAGTAAAAGCAGGCTGGAGTAAATGCTGCATAGAGTCAGAGAGTAACCATAGTCAAGGGATCAGTCTACTATTGCTATGATGCGACACAAGTGCTGCTTGAGGCTTCATGTGTTGTAATTTCACTGAGGTGTTAAGAGGATGGAAACTTAACCTAATGATAGTGTGGGGGGCCAGTGACATGAAAAATAAGGGTTAGACAAGGTCATCAGAGGTCAGCCCCCATGATTAAATTCTTGTGTCTTTTTAAGTAGGAGCAAGACCAGATGCACACACAAGACTCTGCCAGCAAGGGGGCCATCACCAAATGTGGCCCTTTCACCTTCAGTCATAACTCTGACCCAAAACAAACCTTTTTAAAAACCTTATCCAGTCTAAAGTATTCAATTATCAACAGCAACAATAAATACAAAACAGAATAACACATCTATACATATCAGAAGTAAAACACAATCAAGGAAGAGTTTTTATGTTTGAAGAGTAAGAAAATTGAAAGTGGAAGAGATAAAAGTATCTTTACAAAAAATAAAACTGCAGGAAGGGTTTGAGAATGCTAAGTTCTTGGCATAGGAAGATAGATACAAAGTACTGAAATTGGGGCAAAGAGAATGATAAAGGAATGCTGCAGTCCTGTGGCAGGAGGTAGGTCACTTTTTCACTCAGTGCTCTTGCACAATAGTAGCTGTCAAATTTTTTCATCTTAAGTTGCACTGTGGAACCAGATATGTGCTGGCACATGCCTGTAGTCACTCCGGCTTCTGGGGAAGCTGAAACAGACTCACCTGAGCTTGGTAGAGACCAGCTTCAACAATACATACACCGTCTAAAACAAAAGCCCTACAGCTATCAAAGTGTATCTTGCTCTGACTTAAAGACACTTAATAGCAGTGTTATTTACAATTTTATTTTTTTTTTTGAGACAGGGTCTCATTATGCAAGGATTTTGGCTTCACCTTAAAATCCTTTAGTCTCAGACTTCAGGGTGCCGGGGTTACAGAAATGTACACCAGACACAATCTTACTACTGTACTTTTTCAAGACTTTTGATGGTGCTCAGGATCAAACTGAAGGTCTCATGTATTATCATACATGATAATAGCAGTAGACCAAGCTACATATGCCCATCCTTAAAACAAAACAAAACAAAACAAACAAAAAAAAAAACACAATATAAAACTGACAGTTTATTACTGTGCTTAATTTAAGTGTTCAATAAGTTACAGGCATAAACTTTGCTAGTAATTGTTACATTAGATCAGAATGTCAGTAAAATCTCCCTATCCTATTAAATTATTGGCTTTCATTTAATGAACATAACTAGTCAGAAATAGATATAATAAATAATAGGCTCTCAAAATAATCAATAGTAATTTTTTTTGAAGGACTGGTGTTTGAACTCACGATCTTGCACCAGGGAGGCACTTGTGCCACGGAGCTATCCCCCCAGCCCCTCAACAGCAATTCTAATTGAAATTTTACACACAAAAAGCAAACAAACTGCGCTAACTGCCTTCGACTCACAGTAAACAGGCCTGTCTACATACAAGGAAAGCTGCATAAACTTTGTTTGCACTGGTTCACAAGTTTAGATTAGTTCTACGGTAACTGGAAGCACTGCACAGTATAGGAAAGAGATCTATGCCTTACCTGGTCCTTAATAGCTGTATGACCTTGGGCCAATCCCCTTTCATCATTTGAAGGGGAGGCTTGAGACAATCATATATACTTTGTAATACAGACTCCCACAAATCCATTAATTTTATGGAAACTATGTGTATTATCTACCTTTTGGGGGGAAGCAGGTCCGGGCTTCATTACATTTTTGCAGGTGACTTTGATCCAAAATAGAGCATTATAGAGGTAACCTCTTCTAAACTGCTCCAGTTATAAACTTACATTCCCTTACGTTAGAATACTAACACTTCCCAATATTACCTGGCATATATATCCTGTATAACCCCTCCTTTGAATGAGAGCAAGACTTGTGAATCTAATGAATTTCTTTAAGCCATGTGATCAGACTAGAATGTAGGCAAGGGTCAGGGATTTTGCAGGTTTAATTATGGTACCTACTGAGTTTAGCTCTGAGTTAATCAAAAGGGAAATTATCCTGGGGATGAAAGGCCTGAGCTGCTCAACTGAGCCCTTTAAAAGGACATGGGGCCATCCCTGAGATCAGAAATTTTCCTGCTGGCCTTGAAAAAGCAAGCTGCCACGAGTTTGATAGCTACAAGGCAATGGATTCTGCTGTACAAGCATGAAGAGTGAGATAGATTCACTATAAGTCCAAGCTAGCTTCAAATTTAGTGGGCATCTTCGTGCCTCAGCCTCCTGAGTGCTGGCATTACAGGCATGAGCCACCAGGACAGGGTCATTTCTTCAATTTTTGAGGAATTTGAGGCAATGTGAAATTGAAAGAGGGTGTCCCATATATTATATCAATGTTACAGTACACGCAGGCATTTTACAATGCAGTTTTAGAGAAACACACAACCTACGAATTGCAGTCAAGGTAAAACTAAGTGATATTCCCTGCCCTCAACCTCTTCTAGATGTATTTGTAATGACTGGCTGATGGATATAACTCCAGATCTGGTCCAGCCTCCCCAGAAATAGAAAGTACTAATTCTAGCTTACTAAAAACTTTTGAAAATCAGAAACTATGTATTTTTTTTAATCATATTTTAATGTTGTACTTTAGCCTAGAACTTCTCACACACCTTAATGTTATTTTTATAGCACTTGAGAAGCACTGAGGGTTCAAAAAGGCAGCTTAATGAAGTCAAGACTATTTAGCTCACTACTCTCATTTTTCCCCTCACCAGAAATAATGGCCTGTGTCAATGAATCCATTTCCTAGACCACAAATGAATTACAAATAACAAGAGTTGTTTAAATCAGTTAACTGAGGTGAACTGTACTGGAACAATTTCACATATATAGAAAAGCCTATCAGGATTGCATTAGAAAATCAATGCCCCGTAAGAGCAGAGAGCCCTTGTACTTAGCAATGTTATTATCAATTCTATTTTATATATAAGTACTCTATAAAATACTGTGGCCTATGGCAAGTTCACTGGCTTACACTGAACCCGATGGTACAGAAAAACAAGAATTAGCAAATATAAACCTTTCAGTACTAAAAGCCTTCTGTAAGCCATGCTTTATATGCAACCTATTGCTTGGAGCCATATGTTGAAGTTAAATTAATATTTAAAATATGGCTCAAGTTGCCTCTCTATTTGGCTGGACAGTGAAGGAAGGCCAAAACCTTGAACAGGGAGGATGCATAAGTAGAAATGGTGTCAACCAAGTCAATTCAGTAGGCTGAAATATTTGTATATCCATACTGAAATTACAGACCTTATCAAATTCTTTGTTATGTTGGTTCTAGGTAAAAGTTTAGGAAAAAATAAAATAGAAGCCATTGAGTTATACTCTAGTATAACATTTTAAAAAAAATCCACACATCACACACGCACCCCATGTAAAACATTGCTTTAAGTTTTAATGTTTATTTCCCCAAGACAGCCTAGCCTGTACTCTACTTGGATAAATTTTACAAGCTAGTTTTCTGCTGCTTCTAATTTTAAACTTTTACCATGTTTCTGATGACAAGGAATGCTGCAAAAATACTCTAGTTCAACAAAGAGTTATGATCACAAAATAATTTTTATCCATTCTACAGTGTTTCAGAATTACCAGTTGATTTTTAAACACAAAGTAGATATAGATGCTAATGGTGGCTAATCTGGTATGTTTCTTATAGCAAACTGTTGTTCATGCAACACTTGTGCTCAAAGGGGAAGGCACAGGATTTCCTACAATGAGCCACCTTATAAAGAGTTTTTATTTTTACAAATTAATTTATGTCACATTTAATTTAGTGTGCATAACCTCAAAACTGAGGCATTACTCCAATTTATAAAAAACACTTGCATAACTTTTATGCAAGTTTTAAAAATACAAAGTTTTCTCCCTAAAGTGGCTCAAAATAGATTGTTCATGGCTGCCTACATCTAAGATAAAAAGATTCTAAAACAACTGAACAGATTAGGCATATTATTAAAGGTGTTCAAACCATTACTTGATTTGTACATGTACTCAAACCTCTTCATCGGTCTTTATTCAGCAGTACATATGCACCAAATTCCATTTTAGAAGTTTCCATATCATTTTCATAGAAAACAAAGTTTGAAAACAAGTAACATTTAAACACAGCACGGTATTCTATCACAACTGAAACTTTTTCTTCTTCTTTACAGGACTGAACAAAATCTAAAAATGAACTATGCTGTAGATTTACCTCATGCAACGATCTTTATGTTATCTCTGAAAATGAAAAGGATGGCCTTTTAAGCACATTTTATCATTTTCTACTATTATGGCAACTTGTGTACTGCAATACAGCCTATTCTGAGGGAAATTTATGATTTTTTTTTCATGCAAAAATCTACACAAATTAGTTTTGATGATATGGAAAGCTTTCATAGCATCAAACATTCATCTGGTGCAAATGCACAGGGAAACCTTCCTGAAAGTTTTCTGACATCAGAAGCAACTAAAAAAGCCATACTAGGTAAAGTAAATTAAAAACAAAAACAAACAAACAAACAAAAAAAAGGTTGAGGGGTGGGGAGGAAAGGGAAAACAGAAAACACAGGCTGCAGAGTAAACCAATGTCTGCTGCTAAACCGGTCCTTGTTTTCATGTCCAGTGTACATTAACACTTGCTATTGATCTCACTTTTTTGATGATTTACTAGGTTTGTTATCAGCCCCCTGAAGGCGAATCAAGCTTGCATGCGTTCACATACAGCATCACACCACACTCTCATACACAGTCACTCCAGGACTAGGAGTCTGCTTCATGAGTGAAGAGCCCTAGATTTGAAAGATGAATCTGGTTCTTTATCACTGAATCAGACATTCATTCAACAATGTCCATTCACACACTGCTTCATAGCAAGGCCTGGGCTCACTTTCCTTGACTTATATGGGCATCCTATTCTCTGTTATGCTTACAAGGCTTAAAGATGGCAGTACTTCACTTTCTCCTCAACTGATATAGAGTAAGTCAATGTTCCCTCTCAGGCACTGAAGATCTGTGACCTGTAGCCCTTTTTACTTTGAACAACCTAAATAAGCATCCATGTAAAGTTTTCATTACACTTTGCCATTCATTCTCACTCGCACCCACTCGCCATCTTGACCTCATTTGGGCATTTTCGATGATTCCAAATGAAATCTTCACATTTTCTTTCCCGATTTAATGCAGCAGCAGATCCCATGAGCCAAGCTTGATGGATCAAACCTTTTTATATATATGTATATATATATATATATATATATATATACATATATATATATATCTCAGTGCTGCATTGTACCTAAATTCCACAACATCTTTCTAAAACTGGAACCCTTCCGCTGGTACATTGGCAGATGAATTGAAACCAAATGTTCCACCTTGAATCGCTTCTGGAACAAGGCTAGGATCTTCATCAATCTAGGAGAAAAAAGAATGTGATAACTTTAAGTATACATAAATAGCAGTACAGTAATATTTCTATTATCCTTTAAGAAAGCTCTAATGCCAATATGTACCATAATCCTTTAGAAAGCTGAAAACACTTTGTGAAGTTTTTTTCTTACTAGACCACTAAAAAAGAGAAGTAAGAGACTATGCAACTAAGAGATTACAGAAATAGTCCAAAGAATGAAGCAGCAGTAATAAAGTGGAGATGATCCCATATCCCACACTGAGAGAGGGTATACTTGTACCTAATTAATTTTTCTGCTAACAATGAAAATAAGTGTAACCTGGGGCAAACATTTTGTTGTTGTTCTGTGAATGACTCTAGGGTTTTGTATCACTCAACTATACTACTACCCTCTAGTTAATCTTTTTTTTTTTTTAGTTAATCTTTTAATAGCAACTGGAGACAAATGGTACAAGGACTTACAAAAGTAAAAGAGTTCTACTAATTTATGGTTTACACCTATGTTTTTCCTGAAACTCTACATAATTACAAACCTATAGCTTATTATTTTTTTTTTCTAAATTATTTATTTATTTATTTTGTTTCAGAACTTTTTTTGTTGTTGTTTATTTTTATGGCTGGCTCAGCCTGCCCTGAGGGCAGGGTTGGCACAGCTGCGGTCCCTGCAGCTGCTCAAGCTTTCCTTAGCAGGTGCTTTAGACTACTGAGCCATCCTGCCGGGCCCCTATAGCATATTATTTTTGACAAAGCAGTTGCTTTTAACTTTCAAAAATGTAATACTAAAAGTAATTATTTAATTTTAACTAATTTACAGTGATAATCTAAAGATATTTTGTATACTGTATCTTATACTATATAATGCCTTATCATTTTTTGATAATTTCATTTTGTTTTGTTTTGATCACCAAATTAATGACAATATATGCATATACAGACTAATTACTGTCATTAGGGTTAATTAGTATTACAGAATTTGCTAATCCTTGTTTCTTAAATTTATAAATGTTATGCTAGTATCAACTTTCTGTTTTGTTTTGGTACCAGGAATTGAACTCTGGACCTTGCACTTGCCAGGCAGGCACTTATGTGACTGAGCTATCTGTTCAGCCCCTATACTAGTATCAACTTAAAGTGAACTATAAAATTATAAAGAAATCAAGCAAAAATAAAGCCTAAATCAATCAGTAAAAGCAAAACAAAACATAACAAAAAAACCTTACATTTGCTATCAAGAGTTAAAACATCCTTAAAGGATTTTAAAATGTATGAAATATATATGTTTTCAAAGTAAGTGACCCTGGTTTAGAAACTGTCTGCAGAACAGGTGATACTGACCAATATGTACTTATTTATTTCTATTATAAAAAATATTTGTGTATATAACTAGGCTTACTATACTATTTCATCCAGACTTTAAATTTATACATAAAACTAAGAAAATCACAAAAAAACCTAAATACATCATCTGAAGAGAAGAACTGATCAATGATCTCATAGGCCAATTTGTAGATGTCTTCATTTTCATGATTTTGAAGTTGTTCAATTTTCTCCAATCCTGTAAGAAATTTTATGGAATGAAACAATTAAAAGAGAGCATTGACAAGTTATAAGAGCCTGAGAATACATAAGCTAATTTTTGCATTGCAATTTATGGACAAGGATTTTTAGGAATCTTTTTAATCATAAACATAAGAACATTTAATAGAATATTGTATATGTCTTAAAAATTTTTTTATCTAAGTATTTAACATTTAAATGTCTTAACAACAGGTATGTACTAAGCACAATCATATGTAACCAACATTTATAAAGATATGTAAAATTGTTTTGTTAAAAAAGAAAAGCAAGTCTTTGCTAATTTCAAGCATTTGCCAAATTTTTCTAGTAAACAAATATGAAAGATATGTGTATTAAGGAAAAATGACTAGGATCAACCACAGTCAACATTGAGGAATATAGTAAATCACAGGCAGAAACATTAGAAAAACCCTGCATATACTTGCTGATAACAGTCTTACTCCACTTTTCTCAAAATAGTTTTAAGACCTCTGATTTACATAAAGTGTTCCTTCATGAGATTTCTTTTATCTATGAGGAATGGGGGATATCCGTTCATTTCTTACTCTAAACTCTTATGATGACTGTTCTATTTAAAACTTGTAACATGTAAGTCAAGGACTTACAAACTTCATTTCTTTCAGAGCTTCACAAACAAAAAATCCAAATGTCTAAATCCAAAAGGACATTACACAGATTTCTAAAACTAGCACTATTCGAAACACAATTTGTTATCTGCCATCTCCCTCTCTCCCTACCACCTCCCTCCCTCCCTCCCTC
>PVJA010044039.1:0-16404 GCA_004027025.1 Myocastor coypus | reverse complement strand
ACCGATCCTCCTGCCTCAGCCTCCCGAGTGCTGGGATTACAGGCGTGAGCCACCACGCCCGGCTCTACTTATGTATTTTCAATGTAAAGTCCTCATACTAAAAATAGATAAGCTGTATATCTGAAAGATTACTGGAGTGTGAGAATTTAAAGAAAGTGTTACATCTACAAGTACTGTAATTGTGAGACTGTATAAAGACATGAGGTATTTTTAAGTTTGAAAAATGGGTTGGGCAGGCATATTTATATGTGATTGCTGAATAAGTTACATAGAAATGTTTTGTGGAAATTGTGTTTTGTACTGGATGTAGATTTTTTGTGTCTCTGAATTTACTGTGGCAATGTTTTTGTTAATGTTGGCTTATTGGCCATTTTAGGACATAAAGGTAAATCTACTCATGGATTATTAAAAATATTCATTGGTTTTATGTTATTGGCCAGCATCATTGATCAGAACTGTTGGATGCATTCAGGTTTGGAGGGAGGTAGAAAGGAGTAAGGATTTGGAAGTTTAGGAAGGTTAAAGATGATGTACTGAATGTTGTTCCTGAGTGTTTCCTAAGGATTTTGTTTTTCTTTGTTTTTGTTTTTTGTTGTTGTTTCAACTGTATTTTATTTTTTAATAGGCCATATTCTAATGGATACGCAGTGCTTTTACATGGCATCAGTTTTTATTTCATTTAGAAATAATTTAGCTGGCATGATTACTGATCTTACCATTCCATGGGGGTAACTGCCCACAGGCGAAAAGTTTTCCATTCTTTTCCAATTTGTGTTGCTGTCTAGGTCCATGCAGCAATACAGAATGTGGCTCCACCAACTAATGTAGTGTTACCATATTTGTGGATATCAGGTGTCCATTTCTGGTGGCTCTGCCTTACTACCATTTGTTGAATGCTTCGAACTGGAAAACGACCTAATGTGTTTTTGGCCAAGGAAAACATCAAGAGTTGAAGTGGAAACTGTAGTTACTGCAGCTGCTGGCTTGGTGCAAATTACTTCCAAATACCCTTGCCAGGATTTTATTTTTCTTGTTGCTATTGTAAAAGATGTGGTTTCTTTAATTTCTCTCCTAGTGAGTTAATTATTTGTGTAGAGGAGTGCTATTGATTTTTGAGAGTTGACTTTGTATCCTGCTACACTGCCAAACTCAATCAATACATCTAGAACAATGGTTCTCAACCTTTCTAATGCCATGACCCCACAATACAGTTCTTCATGTTGCAGTGACCCCCAAACCAAAAAATTATTTTGGTGGCTACTTCAAATTACTAATTCCAGTAAATAACATTTCACCTTGGCATAGCATGGGTTTAAATATGTATTTTCCGATAGCTTTAGGAAACCCCTGTGTTTTGGTCATTTGACCTCCATCGGGGTCGCAACCCACAAGTTGAGAACCATTGATCTAGAAGACTTTCAGTCGAATTTTTGGGGACATCTATACAGAATATCAGGTCATCAGCAAATAATAATTTAACTTCTTCCTTTCCTGTCCATATTCCTTTTATTTCTTTGTCTTGTCTACTTGCTCTAGCTAATGTTTTCAGAACTATGTTGAATGGGAGTGGTAATAGTTGCTCTTACTTTGTTCTTGATTTTAAAATGAATCTCAGTTTTTGATCACTTAGTATGATTTTGGCTGTTGGTTTGTCATAGATTGACTATCAGATAAGCGTTTTTTATTCCAACAGAGAGTTTTTATCATACATGAATATTGAACATTGTCAAATGTTTTTTTCTCTTTTCTGCACCTATTGAGATGGTCATGTAGTTTTTGTACTTGACTCTGTTGATTTGTGGTACATTGATTGGTTTGCATATGTTGAACCATTCCTTCATCCCTAGGATGAATTCTACTTGGTCATGATGTATAACTTGGTGGTTTGCTTACTGTATTGTGTTTATCAGTATCTTAATGAAGATTTTTGCACTCATACTCATTGAAGAGGGAATGTAGTTCTTTTTTGGTTGAATCCTTCACTGGTTTTGGCATCCAAATGATGCCGGCTTCCAGGAATGAGTTTGAGATTATTTTTTACCTTTCAGTTTCATTGAAAAGTTTGGTGAGGACTAATGGCATTAGATTATCTTTACAGGTCTTACAGAATGCAGCTGTGAATCTATCAGAATCTGGATTTATTAGTTGGTAGATTTTTCTCGTTCTGTTTTATTACTTCATCAATTTTATTGACTGATACTGATACTTAGAATTTTGATATTTTAATTCAGCTTTGGTAATTTATATGTATAGGGATCTGTTCATAAGTTTTTCTTTTTTCCCTGAGATAGGGTCTTACTATGTGGTTTAGACTGGCCTTGAGCTCACTAGATAGCCCAGGCTGATCTGGAACTCACAGCAATCCTCCTGCGTTAGCCTCTCAAATACTGGATTTGTGGGAGTGTGCCACCATACTTACCTGTCCATTTCTTTGGAGTTTACCATCTTATTAGAGTACAAGTTCTCAAGTAGGTATTGACCTTCTGTTAGTTACATAAGAACTAAGACAAATTAGAAAATTTATGTACAGTAAATATTCAGTAGAACAATTTTACTTGAAGGGGATAAATTTTAAAAAGATAAGAGGAGGGCCTGGCGGGATGGCTCAGTGGTCTAAAGCGCCTGCTTGGGAAAGCTTGGGCAGCTTCAGGGACTGCGGTTCGATCCCGACACCACATGCTGCACCAGCCCTGCCCTTGGGGCGGGCTGAGCCGGCCATAAAAATGAGTGAATAGACAAACGAAGGTTCTGAAACAAGAAAAATAAATAAATAAAATAAATAAAATTTAAAAAAAATTCAAAAAGATAAAAGGAATCGAAGTGAGGCTGAAGGACCAAGAAAGATCACACAAGTATTGGGAAACTGAAGAAAGCAGGAGGGAAATAGGACAAAAACAAAAGCCAGGGACAAAACTAAACAGAAAACTAAAAATGATGTTCATACTTATTTAAGAAAAAAAAAGTCCCCAAAAAGAAAAAAAAAAAAAAAAAACCCAAGCAAACCAAAAACAGAAAAATAAATTTCTCTGTGGCTATACTTTTGTGGTAGTGTCTAATTTAGGGCATGCAGGGTGCTGGCTCTTTCTTTCCTTTCTGTCTGTGCAATGCTGGGGACTGAACAGAGAACTTCATGCACCCTAGACAAGTCATTCTACCACTGAGCCCTACCCACAGCCCCTGGTGCTTTCACATCATAGAAGTTTAGGCTGATCGTGGCCTTCTGTTGTGGGGCTGCTGGCCTGACCATGGCTCTCCAGCTGTTGTTCTCACCATCACTGGGGAAAGTGCTGATAGCCTCCTCCTTTTTCTGTGTTTGACTGTTCACTTTCTGTGTGGGCTCCAATTTTCCCTTCAGATTCTTCCTGGGTCCCAGGGACACACCTTCCTCTTCCTTTTCTTTCCCAAGTTGCTGTTTTCCAGTGTGTGGATTCTGAATTCTACAGTGGTTGATTTATTATACAAACTACTCTACTGTCTTTCCAGATGTCCTCTCTGTGATAGCACTCTGTTTCTTTTAGCACTTAACATACTTTTACAATACATAAACACATATTTGTCTTCTTTCCTGGACTGCAACCTTTTATTTTTTATTTTTTGGAGATAGGGTATTGGTTAGTTCAGTATAACCCTAGATGTACCTAGTTTTAGGCTGACCTAAAACTAGTTATATACTTGCCTTATCCTCCCAAGTCTAAACTTGTATCAGTTTTATATCTCATTTTTATTATTTAATATTTCTCAGTATTTGTTCGTTGGATATTTTTAAATGATTTAATTTTCATGTTAAGTTCAGGACTGTCTCCCCTTTGTTATTTTTGAACTGTGTAGTTCACACAGTACAATTCTGGATAGAACCAACCTCAAGTGATATTTTTCCTAAATTTTAGTTTTAAAGAAATAATAGCTAGGTTCAATCTAGATTCTGAGTACAACCATCTACTTACCTAATTTTCTAATGGTCTGGATGTTTGATGTAGGAAAAATAGCTGAAACTTGAGGATTCAAATATCCAAACTTGTTTTAACTTTCAGAGAGGATTATGGATTGATGACTCAGGTTTATCTGAGGGTGATGAGTTGCCTCATGGAGCTGGTCCATTTTTATTGTCTACTGGAAACTGAACCCAGGGCCTTTGCACTGAGCTACATCCCCAGCCCATTTTAAGTTTTGAGATAGGGTCTCACTTGGTAAATTGGCAAATTGCCAGGCTAGGCTCCAACTGACAGTCCTCTTGCCACAGCCTCTCAGATTGCTGGGCTTATAGGCGTTTGCTATCAAACCCAACTCAGTGTTGCTACTTATTTCTTGTCTTATTAGGTTGGAAATTCTCTCTCCTCTAGACTTTGAATATGTGTCTGGCAAAAATTTGCAATTTTGCTTAGTTTCTTCTACCCTCCCTAGGCTCAACAAACTAGATAATCAAATTTGAAGACTTAATATGACAAATGAGAATCTGACTCTTAAGTTCTCAGGAGCAGAACATATTTCACTGGTGTAGTGGCTTTATGAGAGCTTTTTAAACTACCCATACATAGTTTGGTTTCCATTCTCCAAGTAAGGTTACTGATTCTAGATATGCAGATACACTTCCTGTTCATTTGTAGTTCATCTCCTTCTAGTATTTTCTGGAGTCAAATCTAGTGTCATTAATTTGGTCATATTTGCTTATAGTGCCATCTGGGATTTAGTCATAGGTAGTTGTTTTTTCTTTCAGTAATATTCAAAATCATTTTCTCTTTGGTGATGGAAAGCCTGACTGAAAATCTAAATGCATGTGCACACATACATATACACACTCACTCCATGTATATACACACTATAGCACATACTTGTTGATTGTGTCCCTGTTAGTTTACTGATGGACTCCTTGCCTATCACTGTCCATACAGAGCATTTGTGGTCTTCTGGTGGGTTATACATAGAGGAGATACGAGGTACTGTGGTAGAAATGGGAAACAAATTAAGCATAGATTTCTCATGAATAGTTTGAAGTTGGTTTATGTTTCAGAACATGTTATACATTTGCTATCAATGAATTATTTTAATTATATAAAAATTGTTATAATAGCCCATTACTTTTTAAAAACTTCCTTTTTTTTTTTCCCCCTGTATTTTAGGACAGGGTCTACAGGGTCTCACTATGTAGATTGAATTCATAGTGATTCTCCTATTTTCAGCCTCCCAAGTGCTGGGATTACTGGCATGCACCAACACACCCAGTCTCAATCACTGTTTTAGTGTTCCTGGTGGGTGGGGCCGACCTGGCATACCAGGGATGGAACCACTGCTGCTGTGCTCTGCCTAGCAGGAACTTTAGTCCACTGAGCTATCAGGCTCACCCTTACTTTTTAAAAAAATTCTGAGCTTTATATTTATTTCACCCTTTGCAGAGGCCATGAGACATATGTACTCTGGCATTAGTCTTCCAACTTCTGGTATTGGCCCTTCTTTCCACACCCCCTCCTTTTTAAAAATCTCTCTCCTTTTATTCATCCTTTTTGTCTCAAGTCTTATTCCTTCCATTCTTGATTTTTTTTCTTTCATATACAGCAAACATATTTCAAGGTCTTCCTGAATTTTGGATAGGGGGAAAAGGTGAAATAATTGCAGAGGCCAGATGTTACAAAGTAAGAAAGCCTAAAGAAAAATCTCCTGTCCTTTTACATTCTATAAAAAAACAAATCACTATATTTATGATCATTTTATTCTCTCAAGTAATGAGTCATGCTAAGTAAATTGGAACACTGCCCCTTTAAATAAGGACCAGTGAAACTCTGGGGCTTCTTCCTGCCCACTTATTGGTGGCCTAGGAGTGTCAGTTGGCCCAGGGAGGCAAGAGGCCCACATAGCTGCCTTTTTGTGTGTCTTCATGAAACCTTTTCTGTAGTCCAGCCATATATCTACTGTGAGTACTTAACTAATTTGATGAATTGTAAAAAGGATATTCTGTCTTGTTCTAAATAGATTATTACCTTGAAAGGCAGTTAGCTTTAGATCCCCACCTCAGTGTGAAATTTGATTTATTCAGCCATTTTTTTTTTTTTTTTTTTTGCCTTGTGTTGTTTCTTCTAGTTAGAAAAATTTCAAAGGTGATTTTTTTAAAAGTAATTCAGTGAATTATTTGATCATGATGAGAGCTTTCTTTTTCCATTGTTAACAGGCTGTATAAAATCCTTTTTTAGTATAAGACCTTTAAAACTCTAGCTGGTCAACAGTGTTTGGTTTTTAATTTGATTTCCCAGTTGACACCATTATAAATTGATGTAAATCTGAGCAAAATTTTGAGTTTTGTATTAGGCCTTCTATCAGAAAATAGCTTAATTTATCCATTCTTGAAAATTTGTTAGCTTTTATTTTAGATGTCTTAGAGATATAGTTTATATGCAAAACTGGTTTCATCATTCTTTATAAATGTTTAAAATTCTTATGACTATTTTTTAGAACTCATTCTAGCTTAGTGATTTCATTTTATTATTATTATTATTATTATTATTATTATTATTATTACTGTTATTATTTTGTCTTTTGATATAGGCTCTCACTATGCCATTCAGGCTGGCCTTGAGCTCACTTTTGTAGCCCAGGCTGGTCTCAAACTCACAGCAATCCTCCTGTCTCAGCCTCCCAAGTGCTGGGATTACAGGTGTGAGCCACCACACCCAGCTAGTGACTTTATTTTTATTTTATTTATTTATTTGTGTGTGTATATTTGTATGTATGTATGTATGTATGTATGTATGTACCAGGGCTCAAACTCAGGATCTTGTGCTTGCTAGGCAGGTGTTTAACCCATTGAGCTATCTCCCTAGCTGTAGCTTAATGATTTAAAAAAGATGCATGGGGGCTGGGGAGATAGCTCCATGGTACAAGTGCCTGCCTGGCAAGTGCAAGGTTGTGAGTTTGAACCCCAGTTCTGCAAAAATAAATAAATAAATAAATAAATAAATAAATAAATAAATAAATAAAATAAAAATAAAAATAAAAATACATGCATATATGGTCAACCCTCTATATCTTCAGGTTCATTGGATTTAACCACACTAGGATCCAAAATATTTGGCATAAAACTGGCAGATACAACTGACATCTGTACCCTTTTCTCATTATTTCCTAAAATACATACAACTGTCTATACAGCACTTACATTGTGTTAGGTGTTATAAATAAACAAGAGTTAACTTAAAGTATGCAAGCAGGTGTGTGTAAGTGATGTGCAAACACTGTGCTATTTACTATATAGGGAAAGTAGCCTGGGGTTTTGCTATTTGTAGGAAAGCATTTCCAGAACCAACCTGCTGCAGATAATAAGGATTGACTGTTAATAACCATCATATGTATATGCTGTTTGTGTCTGCACCTTAAACTGACTTAAATGTTGGCAAAAGTTCTAGTCCAGTTATACAGTCCTAAATTGAAGTGTTCTAAGGTGATAGATATTCTCTAAGAATCAAAATTATTTTGAGTAAAAGAAATATATTAGATCTGAGTTGCAAATAAGGGTTTTCCTACATAGTATAAATGAACAATATGGAGTCTTAAAAGAATGATAAGTTTTTGCCTAAATTAACCCTAGTATAAGATGTAAAAATTTTCAAATTACTTATAGTGGGAAAATAAATTTAATTTCTTTCTGATTTGTGGTTTTTCTGAAGGGATTGTGAACTTTCTATCAAAATAATTGCATAATTTTGGACCAGAAACTTAAGGGAGCATTTAATATTTGATTACTAATGGTCAAATAATGTTTCTTTATGACATATATATAGAGAGAGAGAAAGAGAGAGAGAGAGATCATTCTTGGAATAGCTTATTCATGTTAATGGTAAACCAGGAGTTGCTTAAGAATATATATATGGGCTGTAATGATTTTCCTTTTTTAAAAATGTATTTTAGTACAGGGTCTACAGGGTCTCATACAAATGGACTCTTAGTGATCTTCGTGTTTTCAGCTTCTCAGTTCTGGGATTATAGGCTTGCCACCACACCCAGTCTCATTTGCCAGTGCTCTGGGGGTGGGGCCAACACAGCAGTCAGGGGGATCAAACCCTGGCCCCTTCTTCTGCCTAAGCAGGCACTTTAATCCACTGAGCTATCTGGCCTGGCTTTATGATTGTAATGACTTTAAAAGCTACATTTTTGTTAAATTCATAGAACTTGTGATTCACAGATAAATACTTCACTGAATTTAATGTTATTTGAACATATTTTAAATGCATGGTTTAAATTTTATCTCAATTATAGCACTAAATAATCTTACCTACTTTGTAATATGACTTGCCTTTCTCTTTTTTGTCTTCTTGAGACAGTCTCACTGCAGTTCAGGCTGGCCTTGAGCTCACTTTTGTAGCCCAGGCTGGTCTTGAACTTGCACCAGTCCTCCTGCCTCAGCCTCCTAAGTGCTGGGATTACAGGCACGAGCCACCACGCCCACCTTGCCTTTCTGATTGTTGGATTTGGAAGTAACTTAATACTTTATAAATGCTTTCACATATGTTGTCTTCTCCCTGGGATAACTTGTGATGAAGATGAGGCAAATATTTTACAGTTATTTTTCAAGCACAGAATTGAATTGAAAAGGTTACTTATGGGAGCATAGGTGGCTTCCAGATGAGGTCCTAGTCTTGAACTCCAGATTTGAATTTCATATTGTAGTACATTTAAAGTATGTTGTTTGTTTGCAGTACATATAAACTATGCTTAATAAATATTTGGTGGATGAATTAGGATAAATAATCTTTTCATCATAAAAACAATATATGCACATTAAAATTTTAATTAGAAATTCCTTTATTGAGAAATTGGAAGATTAAACTAGAAGGGAAGAGACTTACAGGTCTGTCTCCTGAAGCTGTTGGATGAAAGATTATCTTGTGTATATCTGATGTATGTGATGGCAATATAGTTTTTTTTTTTCTGTCTCAGGCTGCCTTAAGGACAGATCTGATGCAGCATTCTTCATTTTGCTCAAAAAGGTTCTTTAGATAACTGGGCTAACCCTCTAGCCCCTATAATATAGTTTTATATCTATGTATATTTAAAATTAATTGTATATAATGTGTATATTCAAGCTGAAATTGTGTTTGGTGGGGGAACAGTTTTAGTCTGATAATAAGTAAGCTTTTGCAGAGCAATTGCCAGTTATAGGGAATTATAAGGAAAACCTAAGAAAAGCTATTTATTTTAACCAGAAAGTTCAATGAGGGAGCACAAAATAACTTCAGGAAGGTTTGTAATGGAGCTTTAAAACATGATGTTTAATTTAAAGAATTTAGAGCAAAGCAACTTAAAGCTATCTAGCTTGCTTTTCTTTTCTCTTTCTTTCTTTCTTTCTTTCTTTCTTTCTTTCTTTCTTTCTTTCTTTCTTTCTTTCTTTCTTTCTTTCTTTCTTTCTAGACAGGGGTTTCACTGTGTAGTCCAGGTTGGCCTCAAACTCAAAGGGATTCTCCTGCTTCAGCTTCCCAAGTACTGGGATTATAGACATGTGCGATCATATTGGTAATAAATCCTTGCCTCTTGAATTTTTCTAAGTGTGAACAATTATGGAATTTATAATTAAAACCGATATCTATGTTTCTTCTGTGTCATTTAATGAATTATTTGGACATTTTAACTTTGGGATAGAAAAGAAACAGACTAAAAAATTACTTGCATGACTACTATCCTTTATAATTTTTTTGTATTTTTCTCTTAGTGTGAAATTTTATAGTATGAGACTTAGTGTTATAAAAATAAACACTGAGCAGAGTTACACAATTAGATGTAGATTTTATTTGAAGAATGATTTGGAGGATAGAAAGAATGAATTAAAAATAAAACAAAAACCTCAGAACAAAATTAGCTGCATTTCCTTCAAGATTCCTACCCTCTGGGCATACTTTGCTCTACTGTTCTGTGTCTCCTGTAAAAGTGGTACATTTGGGTGCCCAAATGTTTGTTGGGTGGATAAATGGATGAAGGGGAGTGAGAAATCAGATATGCCAGTGGTTATGGGTATCTGAGAGACTGTTATGAGCACGCAAGGTGAAAAATGTTGATTTACATACTGTGTAGTGGTCTGAAAGCATGAGATAAAAAGAGACAGCCAATATTACGTTGAGTAACTTAATTCAAAGGATAGTAGAGAATGAAAAAATATAACAATCTCCCTCCTTATAAGAAACTCTTGAGGGGCACCATTAATAGATAAAATATTTTAGTCAAAAGATTATCCTTTCAGAATTATATTAAACAGATACTCCCTTTGTATCTCTGTAGGTTACTTATACTGGATCTGCTAGCTGAGATCATTGAAAAAGGCATGCAGACTCTGTCACTTAGGGCAGGCTCTTGACCTCCAAACCTCCATGCCTTTATTGGTGAGGTGGGGACAATAATGGTACCCACCCTCGTGTTGACCTTAGGATTGTTAAAAGATATAGGTCAGGAAAGATATGTAGCATAGACTCATAGAAAATACTTGTTATTATTTTGAGCTATGCTCAACCATTTGGGGCCTATACAAGTTTTATGTTTCAACCTAATACCATTTTGTATGTAATTGGTACTTATTTCCACAGTGTAAGCTTAGTCCTTTATATGTGAAAAGAAACAGTTATTTATAATTTTCTAAAAGGAATTATTGCAGATGGTACTCTGAAAATATCTGGTTCTGTATATCTACTATTTTAGAACTAACCTGTTTTATGTTAAGATATTAAGCAGTAATTCTTTAAATTCATTGAAGAGTCTGATAATCTAAGAAATGAAGATGTACTTAATAAAAATGCTGTACAAATTTATCAGACTTAGTTGTATTTCATAGTTTGCAATTGATCAAGCAGTGCTGCCTGGTGGTTATTAAAATTTTTGCATTTCTGTTTGAGATTTAATGATCAGAAAGGAAAATGTGATGCCAACAGTTGATGAGTCCCAAGTACTGTGCAATTATGTTTCTACATTTTACGTTTGAATAATCTAGCTTTGAAGAATTTAGATATCAGATAATTTTATTAAGAGAATGAGTTTAATAAATTTCAGTGTTTATTAACATTAATACTGAATATTTTAAAATAAGATTGTTATCTTGATTACTTTTTTTAACATTAAGTTTTTAAAAATCGTAGCCTTTAGTATGAAGTGCTTTTGAGAAAATACCACAAGGTGGCAGGATTGTATTTTTATGGATTTGTTTTGTTTTATTTTTTGATTCCGAGCAAGCTCTTGATTTATAAGTTTTCTATGTGGTCAAATGTTAAGCATTTTGTATGCCAGAACTTTTAAATTTTAACTTTTCTGGTGGAAAACATTCCACTTTTCCTGATTTATTAAGCAATAGAATGCAACATAATTTAGCAGTGAGTCATTAGAATACCAGGTACTGCATAGCCTTAAGATGAAGAAACAGCCGATAACTCCGGAATGGAGAGCATGAAGATTTGTGCTGGCAGGCACTCTGTACCTTTGCTCTTAAAAGCTCTTTAATGTCAGCTTGCTTTTAGCTTAGATTTTTTTTTTTCTTCCTGTTAACAGTGAAGCAAATCATGTAAACTGCCAAGCTCTAGTATGATAGAATATGGCTGCTATCTATTAAATTAAATAGCCAACAAATGAAGACACTGCCTTCTCCCAAGGAGTTTTATGACAGAATATTTAGGAGAGGAAAGTAAATTTAAGTTCTTCAGATTTTTTCACTGAGCACAACTTGGGTAGCCACTTCATGGCCTATGAGGTCTATTCTAAGAATATTAGAAAGTTCTCCAACTGTTTAAGGAGTAACTGTAAATTTTCCTTGTGCTTTTTGGTTTCTTGAGCTATACAAATGAAGAGGTAATATTGATAAGGGATGTATCCAGAAATAAATCTGTTTCCCTGCGCTAGTAATCAGAGAGCTGTCGGAAGGCAGCTTATGTTTTTATTGGTGATAAAATAAGCACTGCATAAAATTCTTGGTTTGCTTATTGTGGGTGCTGGTTTTACGTTTTCTCCTCCCATATATTTGTATACCTGTGATAGTTCTGTAAACCTGTTGTGAAAGATTTGGGTATAGGAAAATATGTTTCCTTTGTTTTTCATTAATTAATTGTGCATTTTTCTAATTTTATATATACAGTTATACATTTTCTGCCTGGTTAGGTATTATTTGTTTTTAAGAAAGATGACCCTATTCAAGATTGACAAACTGCTTTAGTCAATTATATATTTTAAAAAAAAGATTTAAGAGACAGTCTGTAACTGTATATGCTGAAGCTAATTCTTACCTTTGTGATTACCAGAAAATTAGGTCCAAGAGCTTAGCTTGTGTTAAGAGCATCCTCTTACATATTCTGCCCAAAATGCAAGAACTATTAGCAGAAGCAGCTCATTGGAAGTATTAGTAAATTTGAACATAATTTAACTCGATAATAGAATCTCATTTAAGAGTTAGCCCACAAGTTAAGTATTTTTCTTTTCCAGTGCAGGTTAAGGGAAACATCTTAACATGGACCCATAGACTGTGCACTCTCCACAGTAGATTCTAGTGTGAACTGTGGATGTAGGTTGATAGCCTGTCATTGTAGGTCCATTGATCCTATCGCATGTACCATGCTAGGAAGAGATGTTGGTAATTTGGAAGGCTATGCATGTGAAGTCATCTATCTTAATTTTTTTAAAAAATGACCTTTACCTCTTGTTTATGTCACAATTTTGTATTAAGTTGCTCTTAGCTGAATGCATAAACAAAGAAGTTTGAAACTAGTAGGGAGCAATTGGTTATAGACCTTGAATGGCAGATTACAGGTATCCTCTAGGTAGCCTATGCTCATCAGAGGACTAGACAGATAAGAAATATTTTAAGAAATGAGTCTGGTGGCATTGCACAGAATAGATCTCCTTGTATCTGAGTGGAGGGAGATTGAAGCTGTAATGGTCAGGATGTCTGATATGGCAATCAGTGACGTAGAAATCTTACACAATGTGACTGGGTCAGGATGGTGACAAGCAGGAATAAAGAAAGACAAAGGAAGAGAGACTGTTAGAGCAGAAGTGATGTGACATAGCAACTTGCCAAGTGAAGTTAAGCCAAATATGTTACATAAAATTTCTATTTTTGTCAGGAATAAAAATCTTATATATAAACCCAATTTCTGCAGACAAATAATTCTTATGCAGTTAGCATATTATGAATTAATAATAAGAGATAATGCTTTTTGATTAAAAAATCAGGATAGTGTTGATTGGGGCCCAATTTTATAGAGTGATGAGGCTAAAGTGACTTGGAAAGATCATACTCTGTAGCAGTTTCTAAATACTGAGAACTGGCTTCCTCAACATCACTTAGTTTGTTGGGCTAATGAAGGAGGTTATGGTTAAGAGTGCAGACTATATAGGTCTTCAAGTTTGGAACCCACCCATTTGCCGTGGGTGGGTGACTCTGTATCCCATTTAACTATTGGTGTTTAGCAACTAAGTAAGATAATGCATGAAAAACCTAGAGAATTGCCTGGAATGTTTTAACTGTGAATAAATGATAGCTTTTCTTCCTATGTTTGAAATATGTTTTGTAAATATCCTTTCTTCCATCTGATTACCAAGCCACCTACCTTTCTGCATTTCTATTATAGGACTGTAAATCACTATTGATTTTTGTCTTTCATTTTGACATTCCAAAGATGGGCATGTTTTTAAGTGGTATGTGCTGTTGTTTGAAAGTCCTAAGTCACTAGATAGAACAGTTTCCTTGACTCCCTCTAGAGCTGGCTCTTAACTTCCACACCCCCTTTCTCTCCTTCCTCAAGAAGACTATAGGCTCTCTCACCTAGAAACTTTCATTAGTATTCTTTGTTCTTACTTTCCACCTGTGCTCATTGCCAAACCTACTTGTGTCCTAAGAAACACTGTAACTTTGTTGATTAAAATGAATATGCAGTCTTACTAAAGCTACAAAAATTTTATGCATATATAATACTGGCTATAGGTTCTGTTTTTTTTTTTTTTAATTTTTATTATTATTATTTTTTTTTTTTTGTCTTTTTGAGACAGGGTCTCGCTATGCAGTTCAGGCTAACCTTGAGCTCACTTTTGTAGCCCAGGCTGGTCTCGAACTCGCACTGATCCTCCTGCCTCAGCCTCCCGAGTGCTGGGATTACAGGCGTGAGCCACCACGCCCGGCTGGTTCTGTTTTGTTTTAAGACTCTTCCTAAGTTCTATACTCCAATTCTCTTTTGCTGGTGTCCTGCGGTGGTTTGGTGATTTGTAGCCCAGACTTCACATTTAAAAAAAAAAAAAAAGTAGCCGGGCGTGGTGGCGCACGCCTGTAATCCCAGCATTTGGGAGGCTGAGGCAGGAGGATCGGTGTGAGTTCGAGACCAGCCTGGGCTACGGAAGTGAGCTCAAGGCCAGCCTGAACTCCATAGCGGGACCCTGTCTCAAAAAGACAAAAAAAATCATCTGAGCATCTGACCCACAGAAGACCAGTTATATCAGAGTCTCTTAAGTAGGAATCAAGCTTCCAATTTGATTCCGAAATTCATCCAAGGTTGAGAATCACTGAATTAGCCTTACTAATGTCATAACCCTCCCCCAAATGGCCCTGTTAGAGAAAGCATTGTTTTAGCCATCTGAGGTGAATACAGATTTCCTTATCTGGCAGAGTTGTTGGGGTACATGAATAGAAAACTCACGTAAGACTGTTGTTTTCTGGAAGTGCTTCTTGTCATTCTCTCTGCTGCTGTTACATTTGGTCAGGGTCCCGTTACCTACCATTCTGTATTGTAAATGTCCTGAAGAGTGCAGATAATTTTTTTCCCTCTACCACAATGTGTTTCTAAAAACCTTATTCTGCAGAATTGCCTGGTAAAAACAGCCTGGAGAGAAGATAAAGGGCCAATCACTCAACGCTGATTCAGCTTTGTACCCAGAGCAGTGAAAAAAGTTGGTATTAGCCCAGTGCAGCTGCAGGTATTAAAAATAAGCAAAAGGAGAGTGAACTGCCAGCAGAGGGGGCACGTGCTCAGGTAGTGCCCAGGAAAGTGGATATCCACGTCAGCGGGCTAGAGGCAAAGTAGCCAGCAGGGACTCCTGGTGGCAGCACCTGCCTTTTAAATTTGTTTAAATACAAATGAACTGATTCCTGCTGCTGCTCTTAGAGTGGGACCAAGAGCTCTTTCTCTCTGGCTGTCCTGGCTTTGCTTGTGCAAGAAAATCATCTGTGAACTACTACAACTTTTGTGTTATATTGACATCATTTTTCCATTTACAGTCACTTAATTACTTTGCTTCTAGGAATAGTTTGCCTTCCATACTGCACATGGTGGAATAAGGAAAAAAAAAAAAAGATTGTATTCTGTAGTTTGTTATCCTCGGCTAACTTAGAGAGTTAGGGACTCCTACTAGATGATAAGCTCTGTGGAATCAAGGATGGTGACTGTTTTGTCTTATTGTCCTACCAGGTGGTGCTTCAGTGAGTGAATTACTTAGGTAAACTCTAATGGACACTGGGGCCACTGTATCCACTGTGAAGGCAGCACGCTGTTGTGGCTAGGCAGTTGATGCTGACTTGCAGCAGAAAGCCCTCAAGTCCCTTACAGTAGGGAGCTCTGCACAAATGCTCCAGGTTGCCCCTCCCAGAGAGTATGCCAGTAGGGCCCAAGTAGAAGTAACTTACCTTAGAAGTTACCTATAACTTAGCCTTAGAAATTGCAATGCTACCATTTCTGCAGTATTTTTCTCAGGTCAGCTCTGCTTACTATGTGGAAGGAGGATACAGCTGTGTATAGCAGGATGGGAGACTGTTAGAGGCCCTCTTAAAGGCAGCCAGCATATTCCCATCAGTATATTCCTGAACATGAGAAGGTAAGCTAGGAACATATAAAGTGACAATTATACAGTAACAGATATGGGAGATTTTTTATTTTAATAATTTGATCATTATTCTGGTATTCTTTGACAATTATATAGCAGGTAAGGATTCTTTAAACCTTATTCTCCAAAGCTCATATATAGTATTTTCTTTCTTTCTTTTTTTTTTTTTTTTCTGTACTACTAGGGATTGAACTCAGGACCTTACACTTGCCAGGCAGGTGATTATGCCACTGAGTTATATCTCTGGCCCTATAGTATTTTATGTGATTAGCTTTAGTTTTTGTTTCAGAATTGGGATTTAGGTTGATTCAGCTGGGGGAAGACTAAGAATTTATGACATTATCTCTTTTGTTGAAAATAGTGCCATCCCATAAATTGTTTAATATTCTGAAGCTCTTAGTAAGTATAACTAACATACATTTAAAATATTGTTTATGAGTATACATTAGCTGCAACTCTTCATAGACAAACAGTTTCTCAAAATTTCCAGACACATTTACCATTTTGGTAGATCTGACATTGTGGTTTTTTTCTTTCTTTCTTTCCTTTCCTTTCCTTCTTTCTCCTCCTCCTCCTCCTCCTCCT
>PVJA010044038.1:0-16398 GCA_004027025.1 Myocastor coypus | reverse complement strand
CTACAGCTTCTTCTGTTTTTATTTTCAGTTCTCCTTTACTTTAAAATGGGGTCTTGATAAGTTATTAAATTGCTCAGGCTGGGCTTGAATTTATTATTCTTTTGTGTCAGCCTATGAGAGTCCTGGGATTACAGAAGAGTACCACAATGTACATGAGCTTTGCCATTGCTGGGTTATAATACTGGAACCCTAAATTAAAGAACAGTTTTAATCTGGCTTAAAGTTTCAGGGTGTTTAGTGCATGGTTTAGCAGACTCCAAGGAAGGGAGGTGTGACAGAGTGAAGATACTTCATTCAGATCCGCTAGGAAGCAGAGCCAGGAAAGCGTCCAAGCCCATGGGGTGGAGCAGCACACAGAGCACCCATAAGATCTCATCTCTGTTACACACCACAACGCTCCCAGAAGTGTGCTCCATCAGGAGCTGTGCAATTCCCAAGCCGATCAAGTTGGGAAGCCAAAGTAACATCCTCACCCTGCTAGCTTCATTTTATTTATTTATTTATTTATTTATTTATTTATTTATTTATTTATTTGTTTGTTTGTTTGTTTGTTTATTATATTTTAGTACAGGGTTTACAGGGTCTCACTACACAGATTGGACTCGTAGTGAGTGATCCACCTGTGGTCAACCTCCCAAGAGCTGGGAGTGCCGGCGGGCCACCACACCCAGTCTCAGTCACTAGCTCGGTGTGTGTGCACTGGGGGCAGAGCCAGCACTGCACCCCTGGGATCGAACCACAGCCACTGCCTCTACCTAAGCAGGCACTTTAATCTACTGAGCTATTTGCCTGGCCCTGGCTTCACTTTTTTAAAGCAAAACTTCTGTTAGGAATCAATTTCACAGATATATTCACAAAATTATGCCATAATAGTTAAATACATCTTATTATGTGTATAATAGTTTAAAAAGCAAACTTAGAATCTATTAGTATTATCTGGTAAATTAAATTATTAAACATGTGTAATGCAAACATAGTCTATATATTCATTTAAATAAGAATTGGATATATCTGCTTTACTGTAAAATTTCCATTAATATTCTGTTAAAGGAGAGAAGATGGGAGGGAGGGAGAGAAGTATGTTTGTGGATAATGCATAAAAGAGATTTGGGTAGAAAGACTAATTCTAACTGTCTGTCTTTCTCTTCCATAACATTCAACATGCATGTCCACTTTTTTATTTAAAAATGAAAAGTCAGAGATTGTTCTGTGAGTAACAATGGAACACCAAAAGATGTAGAACTCATTCATTCACTCATACGTTCACTCTGAAGTGTAAGTCCTGCAAGAATTCGGAGCCGAGATACACAATCTCTATAATTACCAAGGCTTCCCCAGTTTTCCAAGGATGTGGAGGTGCCTGGTAGTTAATATCTAATAATCACCTGACGATTAATAGATTCATCACAGAAAACATTTCTGCACCCAAATGAACAGTTTGTTTAACAAATGAATTTTGCCTCTATCCAATGTTCTTTTATTTCTAAATGCCATTTGTTGAGCTTGACAAGTGCTACGGTGTACTTGCTAGCCAGCTGAGGTAGTTTAATACCTACAGTTTCCAAGGTGGTACTCTGCAGCAGAGTGCAGCGGCAGAGAAGAGGAGAGGACCCTCGAGTCTGCAAGCTTAGAGGTGTACATTGTGTGCCAGATCCGCGGTTTAATGTTTCTCTTGGTTACCTGGTCACTGCCAACTCACCTACTTCTTTCTTGTTTCTTTCTTTCTTTCTTTCTTTCTTTCTTTCTTTCTTTCTTTCTTTCTTTCTTTCTTTCTTTCTTTCTTTCTCTCTCTCTCTCTCTCTCTCTCTCTCTCTTTCTCTTCCTTCCTTCCTTCAGCAAGTGCTTACTAAAGTACCATCTTCATGCACATAATGTTCTAGGTGCTAGAGACTTAAAAAAATTCCTGCCTTATTGAACTTATTGAACTTATATTTTAATAAAACAGTTAAATAAGGAATTTTTAAAAAATATTTAATTGAAATTATATTTTACAATGATACATGCATGAAGAAAATGAAGCAAGGAAGAGTACAATTTCAAATACATATCAGGGAAATCCTAGCTGAAAGTGGTACCTGAGTATGGACCCAATGAAAGCCTGAATATATGAAAAGAATACTGTTCCAGACAAGGTAAATAGCATGGGACAAAAACGTTCAGTAAGAATATCCCTAGGATGGCCCTGGAACAGGAAGGAAGTGAGCAAGCCGGGAGATGAAAGTGACCTGCTCCATGTAAGGTGTACAGGGCACTGCAGAAGCTTTGGGTTTTTCTATAGGCAATATGAAAATGTATTTAAAAATCTGAGTCATGTGATAACAACACATTTTTAAAGGATCAGAGCTTGCTAGTTGTCTGTAGAGCATTATTCCTCTCAAACACACACACACACACACATACCTCAATCATAGAATATTCAGCAATGTCTGGGGATGTTTTGCATTGTATTAATCTCGATGGTGGTTAGTAGATGTGCTCCTGCCATCTAGTGAGTAAAAACCAGGCATGCTGCTAACCGTCACACAAAAACTCATTGGGCTTACAGAGTCAGTAATGCCCAGGCGGAGAAAACTTACGCTAACTTCTGGATAGAACACAGAGGAGAAAATAGGCTCACCAACAGGAGCCCACTTCATGGCAAGGCTTAGAGCCACTAGCAGAGGAGGTAACAACTGCTTAGTTTCTAGATGACTCTGAGCGTAGATTTCAGTGACATAAGTAATTGGTCATAGGGAGAGGGAGGAGTCAGTGGTGAACACATACCTTTGAGATTACTCCTCCTGTCACTCATTGCTCTCTCCTAATCCTCCTAATCCCAATTTTCCTTCTTTGCCACAAGTCCCCAAATTCCCTACTCTCCCATTAATGCTAATACACTCTTCCCAGCTACATCTTGTCTTCAACCCTTCAACCCTGCTTCAACCCTTCACGCCTGCAGCCAAACCTAACATAATGATCTCCAGATGCTTTCACTTTCTGCAAATGACATGACTTCATTCTTCTTCATGGCTGGCTAATTAACACAGCTGCTAGAAGAAGTCAGGTCATCTCCCTCCTGTAAAGCCCTCTAGTGTCACCCATCTCATTCAGAAGAGGCCCAAGTCCTTGCAGTCACTCTCCAGAGCTCACAGATCTGAAAGCGTGTCACTCCTCTAATCTCATCTCCACCGTTCACTCACCAGGCTTCAACCACTCTGACCTACTCAGCATACTGCCACATGACCACATGCTCAGCCTCTAGATCCTGTAACTATGTGCTTGAAATGCTGTTGCCTTAAATAACTGAAGATCTCACCTCATCTCCTCTCTCACATTATTCGATAGAGTTGTACTTCCCACAATGCTCCTTTTCCTGTGTGCCTTTCCATTATTTTTTTCTAACATTTTCCAGTATCTGACGTACAGTATATTATACCGTAAGGTCCTTGAGGAAACAGTAAAAGGCACATCAATTGGGAGGAAGGCTTTTATTGAGGCATAATATCAGGTGTATCTCTGAGGCAGAGACTGCAATGGGGGATGCAGTGAGCTGGGTCTCTAAAGTTAGGGCACTAGAGCCTTTAAAAAGGGGGTTAAATTTTTCTACACATGCTCAAGAGCCAGTTTGAACAACAGACTGTTTGTATAAGATTAAGGTTGTATAGTAACACGTGCCTTAGGAATGGGTGGGGTTGGCCTTGACAACCTAGGCGTGCACTATTTCTTTTTCTTTCTTTCTTTTTTATTGTGAGGACATCTGAGGTCAGTAAAAGCACACTGGGCAGTGAGTGGTTTGCCCCGCACACAGATTTACTAGTTTTATTACTTATTGTCTTGCTCCCTTCACTAGACTCCGTATGGCAGGTGGTGGTGGGGGGATGTATATTTTCTTCATTCCTATAAGCTCAGCATCCAGAGCAATATCCTGCAAGTCCCCAGTAAGTAACTTCTGAGTGAATGTAGCCTCCAGCTTCAACACGGGTGCCCATGCACGTGCCTTTGCACACAAACACATGCACACACTTACATTCTCATATGTATGTACAAATATAAATCACTGCAGGCAGGCATTAATATTACAACTATAGTAATAGAAGACAACCCCACCCCCCAAAAAAATCTTCTATCCCTGAAGCTTTTGAATTTAAGCTGACTTTGCCTTTGAGTGAAAAAGCTATGGAAAATTGAACCTACATAAGGATAAAAATGACCAAGATAAGTTTATTCATTCTGTGTTGGTTTATTCTTTAGGCAGTCTCTATTCCTGAAATCCCCTAGTTTCCCACCTATTCATAGCTCCTCTTTTCAAAACTTGAAGTTTCAAATCTTTGCTACCTGAGATCCAAATAGCTTCCCTATCTAGTTGATAAAAAGAAATAACTGGCTTTATCTCTGATAGGATACAGAATTGTCTTTTATGCATTACTGATTCAACCTTGAATTGAATTTTGACAGGCTCTACAGTGTATTAAATTGCTCCCACAAGGATGAGAAGTATATGTTTCTTATTAAATGTGTAACAGAACTCAATAATACCTGTCATTTTCCACTGCAGAGATGAACTTGAATTAAAGCAGAATTAATTCAGCTAACTTAAGCTGAGGTCTAATGCCAAGTTTATTTCAGTTAAGGAATAAGGCAAATAAATCAAATTCCTATGTAAAGTTCTGTAGTAGCTCAAACACTAATCTCTGACTCCAAATGAAAGCTAGAAATACGTCAAAACCAAGAATTTTATTAATATTTTACAGCCTACAGAAATGCTTAGATGAATAGCATATAATAAAAGGAACTGTATTTTAGGAGAATTTCCTGTTGCTGAGATCAGTCTGTCCTTAAAACATCTCTATGTGTTTCAGTAGACAAAGTGGACAACGGAGGAAAGTGTGGAGCAGATATCTAACAGTATTTGAGCCTCTTCCAAAGGTTAGATAATATTTTACACAATTTATATTACCTCATAATTTGTAAAAACAGACTAGAGCTTGATTCTGATTGGAAAAATGAGTAGACAATGAGGTTAATTTGCAGCTAATAGAAGACAAAGCCAATGTTTGAAGACAGAGCTGTCTGAACCAAAACTATGTTGCCGCAGCTGAGTCCCAAGCCCTGTTGCCATCTTGTTATCTCAATAACATCCTACAGAGTGGAAGACCTTAGAGAGGTGGCATCAGATAATACTGGAGGAAGGTGGACAACTACCTTGAGAAGGAAGAGCCCTGAATTCGAAACTAAGGTACAGTTTGCTAAATGACTTTGGACAGCTTCTTAATTATGTTCCCAGGTATAAAATTAAATAGTCCTTTATAGTACAGGTAATATAAAATAATACTAAGAGGATGTCTATGTAATGAGTTTCTGTGGAATGAGCTTCCTATCTTGGGAGAAGTTTGGGTCATATTTCCTTGACAGTCCTACCAGCTCCATGATAAAATTCTTCTAAATAAAACATTTACATGAGAGAGTATAGCAATAATTGAAAAGACATTAGAAGCAGCACACATCTAAAATACCAGAATGACAGGCTTTCCAAGCATGGTTTTAATATTACTCATTGCTATCCTCAGTGTCAAAAACCTGTTGGAGATTCTAAGCACTATTATCTAGTTCAACCTGTGTACCTAAGTGCATAGGTTTGTCCCTGCCATGTTTCCTAAATTTTCTGCTTGCTGTCTCTTTGTTGTTTAATCCTTAAATTCTTAATTTCCATTTAGCTATGTTATGTCATAGCATTTTTATTTCTTCTTTTGAGTTCTTACACTAGGGAAACTATATGATGTTTGCATATGTAAGTCCAGTTTATTTCACTAATGATTCATATGTTCAAGATATATTTACTTGGAGCCCGCGGGATGGCTCAGTGGTCTAAAGCCCCTGCTTGGGAAAGTTTGGGCGGCTTTAGGGACCGCGGTTCGATCCCCGGCACCACATTCTGTGCCAGCCCTGCCCTCAGGGCGGGCTGAGCTGGCCATAAAAATGAGTGAATAAACAAATAAGGGTTCTGAAACAAGAAAAAAAATAAATAAAAATTTAAAAAAAGATATATTTACTTATAAAAAGGGTAATGAAAGAGAATAAGGACTGACTTGCTACAATTTTGCATATAACTAGATTTCTAAATTTCTATGCAAAAATAAGCAATGTTTTTATCACTTTCTATAGGGATTTATTAGAATATCAACCATTGATGGAAAATACAAGTTCCATGTTAAGTCTCAAGTGCTTTATATTCACAAAGACAGTGATGTTAAGCACAAATATATATGTTATAGAGTAATAGTATCACTAAGCTTCTCTTCTGGAGAGTTAACAACTTAAGACTGCAGAACAACGAATTAGAGAAAAAGAAGGACTACAAAGATAGTCAATATTTTGGCCCTAGCCCATCAAGGTCAGTGAGGACTCAAGACATAAGAGAACCTGTACTGTTTATTCCTATAGCTCAGTGGTATCTCAAATTTTCTGTTCTAGATTATGGGGCCATAAAGGGATCAATGATGTATAGTGTGCCTAAGGAAGTCATCTAGAGAGAAAATGTTCTCAGGCTTCACAGAGAGCAAACTGGTCAAGCAATGGCCATGACTCATCCAGACGGCTGATGCTGACAAAAGTTCTACAAAACGCTGTACATGTTTTCAAGGTAAATCCTGAGGGGATTTGGCTGGTCTTGTCAGATACAAAAGTTATATGTTTTCTTATATCAGTCTTGCTTTAACTTGGGCTTAACTATCCAGCAGAAAAGTTTAACCACAAGGCATAATGGGTAAAGCCAAATAAGTATGCTAAACTGTAAAAGGCTCAAGTTAACAGTTTCCACCAATGCTAGTTCTGCTGATAACCCAATACTATGATGAAATATCAGATTATGTATACAACTAATTTCTCTTAGCTCAATGAAAAGAAATATTTATACCAATGTCTTTAGAAAAGTTATCATGTCTACATCTTGTGTTCTGAACAATTACTATGAAGACAATGTGCATTGCATTAATTATTGTTACTGCTCTACTAACATGTTTTGAAACTGTCTCATTGTTATTTCTTATTAAAAGTAATAAAATTATTAAAAATACACTAAAAATTATTCCAAGAATACATGACTAAGACGAATCCCTTTCTAAAGTAACTAATCATCTCCTGGTTTGTATATACAAATACAGTTTTACTTAATCATTTCTTTAAAACAATGTGGAACATCATCTTGTTACAGAAAGAATTACAGTAATTGAGTTCAACTCTGAATAAGTGAAGTGGTTTCATATAGGCCCTTTGCTTTTGCAATTATTTTCTGTTTTACAAATTCTGCAATTAATGCAATATGATTATTTGAAGAAAACCAGAATGCATTAAAAATTAAAATTGGCTGAATTTCAACTCCTCTGTATATACTTCCAGACAGTTTTCTACGGATGTATGCATAGATATATAAATATGCATATACATACAAAAATGGAATGTTGCTTTGTAGGTTTTAGAAATCACTCTGAAAAAATCATAAAACATCAAAAATCTGTGCTCAGACAATGAAACTAATAAAAACTAGCAACATCTTCCTTCTCTTGCCAGCTCTAGCCTACTGGAGGATCTCTGCATCCAGTACCTCTTTGCAGAAGAATGTGGCTTGTGTGGGTCCCCTCCCGGATCCTTCTCGATATCTCAACATTATGTTCTGGATCAGGCAGGGGATGAGATTAACAGTGTCCCAGGTAACTAGTTTTCCTTAAGCATCGGAGCAAAGTTAGAGCATTGTTCCTTTCAGCAGGTGGAAAGTATCAAGGTCAAAAGGGATACACAGTTTTCTTAGAGCTCTGAGTTGGCCATAAAATATGTTCCTTTCTCTTTTTGACCTGTGCAGTTCCTTGTCTATAACCCATATCCTAAATCTGTGAATATTTAGTCTTTTTTCTCTTTTGACATTCAGCAAAATGGCTTAAGGCACACCTCATCACATCTTCTTACTCTTCTTACTACGCATGTCCTTTCGTTGGTCTCTTTGCTCCTTTTATGGGTTTAATTGCGTCATTTCCTTCCCTAGGAGTCTGCACATTTATGACTCTTACAGTACTACTGCCTGATCAGTTATTCTATGTCTCTAAATTTTATTTATTTATTTATTTATTTATTTATTTATTTATTTATGTGTTTGTTTATTGTCGTTTTTGAGACGAGGGCTCACTATGCAGTTCAGGCTGACCTTGAGCTCACTTTTGTAGTGCAGTCTGGTCTTGAACTTGCACTGATCCTCCTGCCTCAGCCTCCCAAGTTCTGGGATTACAGGCGTGCACCACCACACCTGACTTAAATTTTAAAGACAGAAAAAACAACACAGTATTTCAAAATAAGATGAAAGGAAATTCACAATGATTATTATATTGCCTAGTGTTATCTTCAAAGTAGTTGCTCATGGAGTACTCCCCAGGTATAAACTCGAGGTTTGTAGAGATAAATGGATGCAACTAGACTGTACTCATACGTGAAATTAGTCAGGTATTCTACTGCATGTAGCCCACTTAGATCATTACCCATGTGTACATTTTAATCTAATTTAATCTACTTGTACTCTTATTTTGAGCAAGAATACAAAACCATGAGCGGATACATACAGAACAATGACTCCCTTTTCTTTATGAATAAGCATTACTCAACTTGGTGAATTAGTCTTGTACGGAATAACTGTGACATGTTGAAGTTACTAGAGTTTGCCTTTATGTTGTCCCCTGTTTCTCTTTACTTTTCTCAACACTCTTAAAGATTCTACAGCCTTTACAGTTCCTCAGCTGCCAAGCACTACTCTTAACCCAGCTGAAGAATCTCTAGTGAATCAGTCTCAGTGCTTTCTTCTTCTGTCTACTCCTGCTCCTGGATATGTATTGTTTCCTAAGCACTCTTGCCTTGGTCTGTGCTAAACTAAAATATTCATTTCACTTTAAAACGTCAGGATTTTTATCAATGTCAAATATCTATATTGCATAAGTGATCCCTGGAAGAAAGAATAAAGCAGAGAAAGAGTGAAAAGGGGGATGAAAGAGGGGAATGGTAAGGGGAGAAATAAAGAGAGAGGATGGGAGAGAAAGAAGGAAAGAGAGAAAGATGGAGAACAGGGCAGACAGGGTGCATGTGAAAACACAAAAATGAGATCCAGGAGCTACTTGGAGTTGCTGACCGTTCCATCAGTTTTCAAGCTACACTTTTAGAGGACTGAGCGAGCACTCCACAAGTTATGAGGCCAGCCTTAGTAAACTCCATCAGTGTCCCTGCTGCCCTTGAGGCATCCCACTATCCATAGATCATTTTAGACCCTGGAGTTTCACCTACATTTCTGGCATCACACTGAACAAATCATCCATGTAGAAACGTGGCATAGACCTTACAGAGGTAAATGACACCTTCATATTCATTCGAAGTTTAAGAAGAACACCTACCTAGCTTCACTAAGCGTGAATCAGAGTCCTGAGTTCATGACTTCCCCCAAACTCTCTTGTGGAACTTTTGAGAGTGACTTGTCCCTGTATTCTCATTTTTAGGCTTTGAAAGTTATTTGCATCTCTATTTCCATTTTGTGAGCCTTCATTGCAGTTGTTTCCCAGATTAACTTACATCACCTTAGACAGTAAGCTCTTTTTGGATCTGCGTCTAGCTCCTAAAAGCTGCCTTTCTTACTCCAACCATTCTAGAACTTGTTCTCACTTGACTATATAAGCCGACTAGCTCTTCTTAGCCCTCTACATCTGACCTTCCTGAGTGCTCCAAAGGGAGCCGAGGAGGTGGCAAACTGAGGCGTTTGCTTCCGTGGGGTTCCTGATCTAACGGGTTCTAAAGAGCTCAAGTTGAACCAGATACCCGAGGATGGCATCTACTCTGTGAATTTCAGCCCCAATACCTACTAATTATTTCTGGTCTCCTCCTGGGATACTTCATTGTGCCTTTACAATGTGCCAGCCAACTCCAGGTGGTTCAAATACAAAGCACACGGGCGTGGTCCTGGACTGCGCGTTCTATTGTCCAACCCTTCCATGGAGTGGGGGATCCGATCATCAGTTGAAAATGCGTGATTTGAACACTGACCAAGAAAACTTTGTTGGAGCCCATGATGCCCCTATTAGATGTGTTGAATACTGTCCAGGGGTGAGTGCGATGGTCACTGGAAATTGGGATCAGAGAGTTACATATGGGATCCCAGAACTCCTTGTAATGCCCTTCTCTCAGCATGAAATGGTCTGCACTCTCAGTGTCTGGAAACCAGGTGATTGTGGGCACAGCAGGCCACACAGTGTCAGTGTGGGACTTAAGGAACATGGGCCACGTGCAGCAGTGCAGGCTGGTATTTCCAGCCTGAAATACCAGACCCACTGCATAGGGGCATTTCCAAACAAGCAAGGTTACCTATTAAGCTTTATTGAGGGACAAGGGGCAGTTGAATCTTTGGGCCCCAGCCCTGAGGTGCAGAAGAAGAAGCATGCCTTCAAGCCTCACAGACTAAAGGAAAATAATATTGCGCAAACTGATCCAGTCAATGCCATTCCTTTCATGATATCCTCAATACATTTGCCACAGGTGGTTCTGATGTACTCATAAATATTTGGCATCCAGTTAACAAAAAGCGTCTGTGTCAGTTTCATTGGTACCCAACAGCATCGCATCACTGGCTTTCCACAGTGATAGGGCTGTGCTTGCCATGGCATCATCACATATGTACGGAATGCATGACATGGAACATCCTGAAGATGCTATCTTCATTTGCCAAGTGAGAGACACAGAAACAAAGCCCAAGTCCACCTAATCATCTTGTGACAGTGTTTTCTCTATGAAAAACTTTGTTTGCTTCCTACAAGTACATGTTTAGCCCCAAAGGGGTGTGTGGTAGTTATTCTGGGACTGTTGTTTACTATGTGAATTTTTCTGGGTTTTTGTTTGTTTGTTCATTCATTTGTTTTTTGTCTTACAAGAAACTTATCATTGTATTTTTAGTACCTTGCATAGGGCAGAAAGTCTTTGTATCCTTATGTAGTAGTCTGAAGGCTTTCCCCACCTCCTTCCCAGCAAGCCCAGTTGCTGTTTATGTGCAGTTAGGCTCTTCTTGTAGCATAATCTGAACCTTTTTTTTTTTTCTGCTGCCTAATAAAGCAGAAATTCAGAACCTTTTAATGCTGGTTGTTGCTGAATATTGATAATTAGTGTAACTTATTCATAAAATGGTTGCTGTAAAATAAAACTTTATTATGCATGAGGATGACATCCTAGTTTTAAAGTCTACTCTGTCTCATTTAATTATGTCTCTGATATAGGTTGGGGATTTGGTCCTGGATACGGTGATCTGTTGGCATCAGCCCTTTCCCTTGTGCCCACTTGGTGGATCAGCAGGGCTCTGGAACCAAGCTAGCTATACAGCGTCTCTCAGGACAGGCACAGAGTGGCAGCCTTGGGGTGCCTTTTGGCAGCATGCTCTCCTAGTGGTGCCAGTGTCCTGGAGCACACACAGTGCATGCATCACATGCAGAGAGCCAAATGATAGGCTGTTCTGGACTTACCTATGAAGTGCTAAATCAGAATGAAGCCCTTGGGATAGTAAATAATGTAATAGCCAGGGACTAACTGCTGGCATTGGTACTTCAGTGTGATTGTATGGTTTTAAATGTCACAATGACCTTGTTAAAGACACAGTTTAAATTTAAAAGCATTGTGTAAGTGAGATAATATGGTTTTGTTAAAACTGACCAAATTAAAGCTATGTTGTGGACATTTTTTGAAAACATAAATAAATCTGATCTTCCCATGCCACATCCTGCTAGTTCATACCTTCTGTATCAGAGTTACAGTATCATCTGACCATAGATCAATAGCTATACAAATCTACATAGCACCTTCTTCCCCTCTTTCCACTTTACCCTTTTGTGGTACTGCTGTTGGTTAATTTATTCAAATCAAACATCAATCCCTTTCTTCTTCTCAAAATATAAATGTCACTTATAGGCTTGGGCACATCTCCACTGTGATGGGATGGAGGAATACATCCTCATATGTATTCTTATTCAATTTATCCAAGCTTAGTGCTAAGGTTTGGACATGGAATCTTCCTCAAAGAAGATTCCATGTGTTTATGTTTATGTGTTGAACTTGGTTTCCAGCTGGAGGTGCTGTTTGGATCTGGTAGAAAATTTCTAAAAGAAATAGATAGCTATTCTGTATCTTTGAAGTGGATATTGGGGTCCTGGGCCTTTTTATCCCCTTCTGCTTCTCGACTACCAAGCACTGATCAGCTCTGCTCTACCATTTGCTTTCTTTCCTACCCTGCCTCACCACACACTCAAAGCGACAGGCCTAGGAAACATTAACTAAGAAGCCTAAAACTAAGAGCCAACCTAAAGCTTCTTTATCTTTCAATAGTTTATCTCAGTGTTTTTAGTTTTTTATTTTTTTATGGCAATGGAAAGCTGCTCAGTTACTAATAGATTCCTAGGATATGATGAAACTGGGAAAATTTTATGGCAGTTAATTGCTTTTAAAGTGACCCAAAATTTTCACTCAGAAAGTTATTCAAAGTATAGGAATGGGTGACTAGAGTTAAATTATACATCCATCCAATGCAAAAAAAAAAAAAATACACCAAACATATAAATCCTGCATACCTTCCACAACATAGATCTTTATACTTTTCAAGGAACTCTCACATAAAACGTTAGTAAAATTTCTAACCCTACTCTCTGATCCAGTAAGTCTCCACAGCCTCTAGGGATAGTCTCCGTTGAGGGAAACTATCATGAGCCTGAACCCTTCCTGTCACTTTCTGTCATCTGTGTTCAGCCCCATATGGATGCTTTCTCTTCCAGCTCTGCTTCCTCACAAGAAGTGCAGGTGATTACCAATTATTCATCTTTATTTCCAAAGCAGTCTGTGAGATTAGAAGAGATGAGAATTGATTAATGTTCTCCATGAAAAGTTCAATAACTGTTTAATCACAGCTTGGAAATAAAGCAATGCTTCTGATCTTTTACAAATTAATTTAACGTTGCATTAAAAATAAAATAGCCCGTAAATTGTGCTGTGCAGGGATAATCAATGGCTCATTATCTTTGCTTCTAGCAAAATGCACTGATTCTTTTAAAGCCATTAATGAGTTATATTGAGCAGTACACAGCTGTAAATGTGTTCAAGTATTATTGATCCTACATCTATAAAACTAATCTCATCAGGGTAAAATTTATCAGTGGTAATAATGCAAACTGTTCCACAGTCCATATTAAAGAAATAAAGAAATTTCATGCCCATAAGGCAAAATTATAAGCTCACTGGGGAAGAACAATTTCTGAGTCCTTATTCTGCCATGCTTCTAGCACATCATACTACTTAATCACTGTTAAATATAAATCTAATTTTAAAAACCATGGATAGTAACCAGTGGGATGTTAACAATCTTCTCATGTATAGAAACCACAATGATAATTCTGTAATTTGGATTGATGTCACCACTTTCCTTAGACATTAATAGAATATTACCCACAAATCATCTATAAAGTTTGATATTATTTCACGTTTTATGAAATAATGTTCACAAATATTTTGCTACTGAAGCAGAAAATTTGAAGTGATAGATTATTTTCATTCTGCATCTTTGTAAAATATAGGTTTTTGTCCATCTGTTCAACTATCTAGCATGTATGTCCCCCTTGGAAATCTGTTAAATCTTCAGTCCTACCATGTCTGAAACTTTTGGTGTAGGTCTTAAGAAACTAGTGTCATTGGTAAATCTTAGGATCCCCTTTATCCTAGGTGGGAGAGTAAAGGAAAGATGAGCTGGCTCTTGCAACTTCTGTAGAAGGAGAATGGAGCATTCCATACAGATAAAAGAGCATGGAATTGGGTAACTAACTGCTGTAACATGTGTCAGCAAGACTTCTATGTTCTGTTTTATTTTCATTGCTATAAAACCAAAGCAAAGCTGAATTAGTTTTAGGTAAGAGGAAAGACTACCTTTCTATCTACCTAACTTGTAGAATGAAAATATCCTTACTAAAATGTTTTAAAACAAAGAGATTATATGGGACTGAAAGCTAACAAAGAAGCTACTCTCTGCATTGTTATGGAATTATACCAAGTTTATTGAGCTAAATTCTCAAGTATCAAATTTAATACCTTTTCTTTACTACCTATCCTTTCTGCAAACGTCAGTGGTAACAAGTAATAGTTCCGAATACATGCGCTGAAATTTACAAAATTCAATTTATGCCTTCATAAGACTTTATCTAAAATTTTCAAACTAGTCATATTGCATTTTGTAGGTTTTAAGCTTTCCAGTGTTATTAAGAGTGACAGCTCATGACCTGAGCATTTGTGCAGAAAAAGCAGCACTTGATTTCTCTGCTCAACACTTCAAGGCAATATACTTTCAAATCAAGCAGATGTGACACATTTCCATCCAATTTCCTTTTATACCACATAATTGTAAAATAATCTTTCTTGTCTATTTATAAGAACATAGTTTTTTTGTTGTTGTTATTTTGTTTTTGTTTTAATAGAAGTATCACTAAACATTCACTGCTCAGAATTTCCACACACACACAAAAAATATCCTCAGACTTTTTGTTAACCTGTCAAACAAGTGTTTCAGAGCTAGGCTTTGTCAACAACTCTCACTTAACATTTAGCAAGTCGAAGTCTGAAAACACCTACTTTTCCCAGGATGCTATAAAAAAGGAGAAAAATTCAGAATGTCTGTGCAGCCAAAAAGAAAGCAATAGCCTGCAAAAGCAGGAAATCCCAACTACACTGAGGAAAATAAAGCCTATCGGTTGGGGGCAGTGGTGCTGCTACAGGTCTGTAGTGCTCTCCAGGGGAACATGTTAAGTACCAGACAGGGGGAATTTCTGTTTTTCATCCACAAGCTCTTTTTCTATTTAATATTTTTATTGTTTAATTTTTTCCCTTTTTTTATTGTTTAAATTTAACACGAGTTATATTACATATTTTCATCATCAGATCAGTTTAGATTAATACATATAGGTATATAAGCTTGATCAAACAATTAAACATTAACCCTTCTAAATCAACGATATTTTTTTCTTTTTCCATTTCTTTTCTTTGAAAGTTGACATATTGCATATTGTCCTCACAATTGTTCTATAGAGTACAGTGTGTGGGCATGACCCACCTCCCTATTGATGTTGCTTAGGAAAAAAAAGGAAAAGAATATACTTCTCTTTGGACTAAGAGGAAGCAGGTACATATACAGTCAAAAGTTCTGCAATTGCAGTGGGCCACCAGTGAAGCTTGTAATGTTGGAGGCTATTGAATCTAAGCCTCCTAAAGCTCGTCTCACCAATCTAGCTCTGTTTCATGCATAGTAATTAAGCTTTTTTTTTTTTCCTGCTGGGTGGTTAAGGGCAAATTGAAGCAAGACCTGTATAACAAAACATTTTTTTTTTTTTTTTTTTTTTTTTATCTTCCAGGGTCAAATCCCCTCAGGATTAAGTTTGGGACCATAGGCAGTACGTTGTAGAACTGTTGTTAGTGTCAGCCTTCGGGACAAGTCACGGCCATTGCTTGGCAATTTTGCTTTCTGTGAAAGCCTGAGAGAATGTTTTTCTCTGGGTGACTCTCCTTAGACGCACTGCAGTTCATTCATCCCTTTCCTCTGAGGTCCCATAATCTCCTTGACCAGGAAATTTGGGACACATCTGAGTTATAGGATATTACAGCACAGGTTCCCTTATATCCTGGGTCTTTTTTGACCTTAAAGGGCTAGGGCCTAAATATTGGCTATCCTTATAGCCCTTCTTTTTCTCCAATTTTTGGTCTGTTAACTTACATTCTTAGCCCTCCAGCAGAAAAGATTTGTGATACTATTACTCTGTAACATAGGTACTTCAGCTTAACATCACTGGCTTTCTGAGTATCAAATATCTTTGACTTAGCTTGGAAATGATATTTTCTGACGATTATTTATATTCTAATAACTTTCCATACAATGCGATATAAGCAGTTACACCATTTTGACACAAATATTTGGAAATTCATGGAAATACAAAATTATACCCTTTCAAGAATATGGTATTTGGCCCAGTCTTTTATTTTCAAGTACTACTCTTGATAGAATGACAGTAACTGACTTTACACAAGAAGCAGTATATATCAAAAAGACAAAGTGACATGTATTCCAAACATAATTTTAGTGTTACATTGTGCTATAGTCAATATGCTGAATCCCTTGAAGGTTGTTAAGAACAATATCTGATTCATCCTGTGTACATAAGTGTATGGTTTTGCTATTGATATGTTTTCTCCTTTATCTGCTTCCGGTCGCTTCGTTGTTTAGTCCATAACACATTCAGCTGTGTTATGCCCTTAAATTCTTGTTTTCTTCTTTAACGTTCTTATATTAGGGAGACTATACGGTATTTATATATATAGGTCTGGTTTATTTCA
>PVJA010044037.1:0-14409 GCA_004027025.1 Myocastor coypus | reverse complement strand
AAGTCTGTCTCTCTTTCTCTCTTTATGTTACATTCAGGATCTTCGCCTTAGCCCCTGCCTTAGGCTACACCCATAATCCCAGAAGTACTTCGACCCATAATCCCATCAGTACTAAAACCCATAATTCCAGAGATCATGGATCAAGTCTCAAACTCTAGAAGTCCCTGCCCAATGATAACATGAGGCTTTGGGGGGACAACTAGACATAAACCATAACAGTTTGTAAATACAGATTTTTATTTATTATTATTGTTTTTTGCAGAAACAGAATGTGAATCATGTTTTTACAACACAAACACTGCCTATCACTGTAGCCAAGATCTGCTAAAGAGTTTATGTGATAAAATAAATATTTAGGTAAACAGTAGATAAAACAGGAATTTCAGGAAGGTGTCTAATATTAAGGTACAAAAAATATAATTACATTTTTATAAATATGAAAGATTCTGATTTCTTTAATATTAGAGTTCCTGTTAAGCAAATACATATGTGCTCAGCATGGAAATGAATTTTGTAACAAGTCCCATTGAATGCAAATATTTTTAGATAATAAAAGCATTATGTGTGTATATATGCATGTACAAATCACCTAAGAAAGATTGATATGTGTGTATATAAGTTGAAATATTTGTAAGAAAATGGAATATTCATAAAAGTGAATTATAAGTATATTTAAAAATTGTTAACAGTTATTAGAAGAAGTGAATAATGTTTATTTATTTGTTTTTATGCCATTTGTGTTTTTGATATGACTTTTTGGAAGTATATTTTAGCTAGAGAGGATTTAGCCTTATTCTGTTTTCTACTTTTTTTTTTAAACATTTATTTATGGATTTATTTATTTGATAGAGGATCTCACAACATAGCTCAGACTCATTTGATAGAGGATCCTGTTGCCTCGACCACTCCAGCACTGACATTACTGTCATGCACCACCATGCTCGTTTCTGTGGCCAGCACAGTGCACTCTGGGGCCTACACAGCTTGCAGCACCGGGGACTGAAACTAGGTCCTCGTGCTTGTCAAACAGGTGTTGAAACCTTCAAGCTAGCTTCAAACCTTCAAACCTTCAAGAATGCGTCTTATTCTGAGAATGTGTTTAATGTTATTTTGATTCTAGCTGATATATATACACTGGTGTCCTAGTGGGCAGGTTTTACAGTTTGCCCAGGGAAACAGCCATCTAGGCCAGGATAAATGGCTATGCCTATTTGCCTATTGTTTTCTCCACAGGTTTTTTTTTTTCTTTAATTTTTTAAATTTTATTTATTTATTTTATTTTATTTACTTACTTTTTTTTTTTTTTTTGCTTTTTGAGACAGGGTCTCTCTATGCAGTTGAGGCTAGCCTTGAGCTCACTTTTGTAGCCCAGGCTGGTCTCGAACTCGCACCGATCCTCCTGCCTCAGCCTCCCAAGTGCTGGGATTACAGGCATGCGCCACCATGCCTGGCTTTTTTTATTTTTTTATCATCAGAATTTATTTGAAATGTTTCTCTCATTGGCTATACATTTTTCTATGCAAATTAATATTCTTACAAACATCTGTACGAAAGTCTTAATGACCTATATGTAAGTTTATTATATAGTGACAAACACTAATATATACAGCAAATAATTTTTATTACTTTAGTAGTGAAGAGTAATATGATTTTTTAACAAATTCCTTTCCTTCTTTCTTTTTTTTTTTTGCTTTTTAGTACAGGGTCTCCAGGATCTCACTACATATATCAGACCAGTAGTGATCCATCTGTGTTCAGCTTCCCAAGAGCTGGGATTACAGCCTTGTGGCACCATTCCCAGTCTAACACATTTTTTTGCGACTGATCTCTCTAACTTTCCCAGGCCTTATTTTGGTCTTGTGATCTTTCTGATTCACCTTCTGCAACACTGGGCTTTGAGATGTCACCACATCCAGCCTGAAAAAAATCTTAATGATCTTATTAGTGCTGCTATTGTCACAGGGACATGGCGTGATGGATATGAGATCAACTATCTGTTCCTTTTCATTCCGCTTTTTATCCTGGAGTTAGGTAGTAGATGTAAACTACTTTGCCAAGATCACTTTTCAGTAAGGTAAACTGTATTTTTCTGAGAGGTTTGAGATATAACTCATCTACAAATATTTGCAACAGATATGTACAATTTGTTGACTTTAGAGACAAGTATCTGTGAGACTGTCCCTACAATAACAGGTTTATGTGTAATGCTTCCCAAAGCTTACTTCTGGTCATTTGTTGTTGTTTGTGTTTGCTCAGACACTTAACATAATATCTAATCTCCTAATGAGTACTGAAGTTCACAGGACTAGGCTGTTAATTATGAACATTTTTCTATAGAACAAATCACTGGAAACCCCTGATCTGTTATAAAAAAAAAAAACTGCTGGCTGAACACCACTCCACTTCCTCTGGCCCTCAAGTCTTGGCAACTGCTTCTGCAACCTTTACTTTTGGAGCTTTATTTAATTGAATAAGTCATCAAATAAAGTCATGTGATAATTGTCTTCCTGTAGGTGGCGTTTTTAATTTACAGCAAGGATGCTTAAGATCGTTCATGGCTGGATCTTGGTTCCAATTTTGCAGTTGCAATGTGGTTCTCCAAATATTCTACTGTGGCTTACTAGAATACTACCAGATTGAAGCCCACTATATTTTTAAGACCAAGACTAAAAAAGTGGATAAGATGGTGTAGCCATGTATCTACAGGTTAGTACCATTACATTGCACATGCAGTGGAGTTAGCAGTTGTCTTAGTGGGCAGGTTTTGCAGTTTTGCCCAAGAAAACAGCCATCAAGACCATGATGAGAATCTGTCCCTACTGCTTTCTCAATAATTTTTGTCATCAGAATTTATTTGGACTCTCTCATTGGTTGTCAATTTTTTCTATGCAAATGAAGTGTTTTTACAAAAATCTGTGATTTCCTGCATGTAAATTTATTATGTATTATTTTAATTAAATTTAAAAGATTAGGAGTTTGAAAGAACTATTCAAATCTGAATGTGATGGTATTTTAGAGTTTTTGGTTAAAAACAGCAATAATATGTTATATTTCTTTCACTATAATCATGACAGACAGTGGAGTAAAAGTTGCAGTTTTAGCACAGAAAAAAGTTATTCTTTAAATTACTATTGCATATTAGAAGAAATTAATAGAAAATGTATATGTAGTTACTTATATATGCAGTTCAATAATGTAACAACCAAACTTATTTATGGAGTTATTTAAAAAGTATTTATTGACATATCAGGCATCTATGTTTGTAGAACCATAGAAAGAAGGCACTGCTCATCCAATGCTTGGTAAAAAACCAAGTAACAGCTCCATGACAGACTGGGTGCTTCTCCTGTACAACAAATCATTCAATTTTATTAGACCATGAGATAAAAAGGACAAGAGGCTCAGTATAGTCTTACTCTTGTCATTATTTGCAAGAGAACCAGGTTGAACGCAGGACACAGAAATTTACAAGATTAGGTGACAATGTTGTCCCATGCAGTAGGTGTGGAAGAAGGCAGGAGATCTGTACACATGCTAAACATCTGAACAACACAGCAAAGGTCTGGGCCTACAGCATCAGCCAGGCATCAGTCAGCATCAGAAGGCTGAGGAATCCGCCATGGAAGACTGAAAGTTCTAAACTGGCATGTGGAAAGCCAGGCTGGAGGCTGATGAGAGCAGACATCCTTGGTGAAAGTGAAAACCAGAGATCAGCCAAAGTGAAAAGCTGAACCCCTCCAAAGAAAAGCAGCTGGGATGAAGCTCTTCTAAGGAGAATCACTTCAAACCCCTTGCTTCCCAATGTCCTTCTATACTGTCCTAACAAGCCTCGGTGGGTCTTCACTGCCTAGAACCATGATGACTCACGTCAAGTGGGAATTCCATATTCAGATTGACTGTAGGTCAGTTAACTACTACAAACCTCTTCATTCAAGCAGGTGATAAGAAAGCAACACTGCATCCTTTCTGAGGAGAAAATGAGCACTCTTTGGCTTGTCTTAAAAGAGAAAACAATATGACTGTGTATTGGTCAGGGGTTGTGGAGAAAAAGGAACCCTTCAGCACAGTTGGTAGGGGAGCAGGCTGATGCAACCACTATAGAACTGAGTGTGGAGATTCCTTGAATGTTACGATTTGAGATCCCATTCAAGCCAGGCATTCCTCTCCTGGATATTTTTCCAGAAGAACTGAAAACCTCATAACAAAGGTATATATGTGCACTATGTGCACCCACATTTATAGCAATTTGTCATAGCTAAATACTAGAAACAATCCAGATGCCCGTCAAGTGGAGAATGGATAAAGAAGATGTGCTATTTTTACACAATGGAGTATTATTCAGCTGTGAAATAGGATAAATTTCAGTCTTTTGTCAGTAAACACATGTAACTAGATAACATACTATTAAATGAAAGAAATGAGACCCACATGAGCAAACATTGTATTATCATTTAGTATAAGAACTTGGAAGAGAAAAATGAAATCTGAAGGGTACCGTAGATACCTAGGAAAAGAGACTGAACTAATTCCAAAGAAAGAGTTACTGAGTTGAGGAGAAGGATAGGACAGGGAGCGGAGGAAAGCGATTTACCTATGTTTACAATCCGGACAGTTTGGATAGCAGTACTATTGTGCAATTCTACTGGTCTATGGAAAGAAATAGTTAATGCTTTAATTTGTTTATATTCCCTTTCCAATTATATATGCTTTCTCTCTTAATTTCTTATGCAATTCTTTCCTTTTTTTTTTTTTTCTTCCAATTTTACATGAATATACCTGCTACTCTGAATAACTGGTTGGGACACACTATGTATTGCAACAAATACTGTGAAATTCATATTATTTTGTTATGTGAAATTTTGTATCACTCGTCATTTGTTCTGTTTTAATGCTAGTTTGTACTACCTTGAAAAAATAAATGAAACTCATGTAGATATATGTGCCAATAAAGCAAGAATACCAAGATCATATATTTTTAGCTTTACTTCATAATAGTCTCATTATAAAATCCTATTTCTATGTTAGCTTTTAGTCACTTCAGTAATCTATTTAACTTTTCACTGTTTTATACAACTTATAATGTTTAAAATATAGAACAAAACTTTAATTCTATGGTTTCAGACATACTAAGTCTTACCCTCATATCTAAGAAGTACTTCTCATCCTACACTGACCTCTCTGCACTATATTATATCTACACTAGATTTTATGTGCTATTCAGTACTGTTTGTGTGTACTTAGATATCTGAATTCATGTGTGTGAGAGTTGCATGTTATTCAAGACAAATCAATGAACACAAACCAGAATTTGGGCATTTAGAAATGAAGTACTTTGTTATATAAAAATTTGTACAAGACACACGGGTAATAAAAAAAAATCTAAGAAGTTGAATTAATTGCAAAATATAAAAATTTAAGCATCAGGTGAAATGAAAGACTGGTTTTATGTTTATCTACAGGGGTGATCTGCAAATAGCATTGCTTTAATATGGTCCTGTGTCCCTGGTAGGATGAGCAACCACTTAGTAACTAACAATAGCTAATTGGGAATATTGTCATAAGAAGGAATCTGGATGAAATGGTTGCTTCCTTTCCTCCTTCACTCTTTTCACCCTGTGAAAGTGTTTTCAGTGAGAGAGTAACATGTTAGAGCATTGTATAATAGAGAACTACAATAGCATGGTACCAGTTCAGTGGGAAACACTAATATTGAGTGATATTAAGTAAAAAGCAAATATAAGTCAGATCATGAAGTCAATACCATAGTAAAGCCCTTGTGATTTTGCTTGGAAGTCAATTTCCTTTAAATAATTTTAACCAATAAATATAATTTTTTATAAGTAGCTCTTAGATGATAACAAAAAGAACAATTCTTTCTCTAAAGGGGCAGAGATGACTAGCAGATGACTGTCTGTTTTCTATAAAGGGACAGGCTTTGCTTATGACATAAATTATGTCAGAAACATTGAATTCTGATGCATAACTGAAATGTAGGTGCATATGGGAATAATGTACTAAGGTACACCACTTACCAGAATGGCAGAGTTGTATCTGACCCAGGTAGATATGCCAAGGCATCATTTAGAAAAGTCATGTTTTACTCAGTGAAGATAAGGAGTTACTAGTAGGACACTGGCCAAATGCCATTAGCGAGGCATACAGAATTTTAGGATTTGGAAAAATGAACTGCATGTAAAATGATTCCCAGTATAAAAGGGGAGGGCTATGGGGAGTGCAGGGCTCTGTGAGCACTGGCCTGGGAACAGGTTCCAGACCTCTACCCAGACCTGTTTCTTGGTAGGGTGTGCCAAGTCCCTGCCTCTCTGTCTCTGTCTCTGTCTCTGTGTCTGTCTGTGTCTGTCTCTGCCTCTGTCTCTGTCTCTGTGTCTGTCTCTGTCTCTCTTTGTCTGTCTCTCCACCTCTCTTTCTCTGCCTCTCTCTCCCTGCCTCTCCCTCTGTCTCTTCCTCTCTCCGTCTCTCCCTCTCTTTCTTTACCTCTCTCTCCCTGCCTATCTCTGTCACTCTGTCTCTGCCTCTCTTTCTGTCTCTCTCTGTCTCTCTTGCTCAGCTGATGGTGTGATTCTGCTATGAGAAAGGTCACTTGCATTTGTGGAAGAAGTGACACAAAGAGCTCCCTGTCTGCATTCTTCTTCAGTATACTGTTGCTCATTACCATGATGAAACCAGCTATTGAGATCTCTTCTCCCATTTGCTAATCAAGGTGGCTCAATGGTTATGCAGTCACTTGGTGTCTGGGCATTGGAGTGTGAGGATAATCACTGGCAGGTCTTCAGCTGGAGCATCTTGCTCCATGCAGGTCCTTATAAAAATTTGAAAATATTCATTATCAAAATCAACTTGTAAAATGGCTGTACAGAGAATGGACAATATGTGAGTATAGATGGATGATTTTGATAAACTTATGAAAAATGAGATCAAATACAAATGCCAAAAATGACAAACATACTAACAAAGAATAAACTGCATTTTCTAGGCTCAACAGTAAAGCTCACTTAGATAAATATAAATACAAGCAGTTGAAAAGGTAGTTAAGTGGATATTACATTAACTGGCACACATAAATGAAATGTAATTTGAAAATAATGAAACTTCTGAAGTTTGTAGGTCAGTATGAGAGTTGTGAAATACATATAATTGAATCCCTAAAGGAGAAGAAAGAGTGAAAAAGGATATTTAAAGAACAAATGTTAGAAATTTTTGCATGATAAAGATACAATAAAGCTACAGAATAAAAATAGAGAAAAACAGGTTAAAAAAAGGCTGTTTTAAAGTTAGTGATAAGAAGGAGCAACGAACAATTTGAGAAAAGAAAATATGTCTCAGAGGGACAACGATGAGAACTGCTGTGGATTTCACCTGAGAATGCGTAAAATAAAAAATATAACATAATGATATTTTGATAGTACTGAAAAGGAAATATAGGTCAACATAGAATTCACTATGCAATACAATTACATGCCAAAAAGAAAGGCTTCTGGAGAAGAAAAATCTGAAGAAATTGACAAGGCAGGCAGGCCTCACATCTAAGTACTGTTAAAGAAATTTTGATCAAGTAGAATATCAAAGTGGGACTTAGGGGTCTGGCAAGATACTTCAGGGGACGAAAGCACCTGCTTAGGCAAACACAGGGACTGTGCTTTGATTCCCAGCACCACACACCGCACCAACCCTGCCCCTGGGGTGTGCTGAGCCAGCCACTGAGTCCAGGCGTGGTGGTACACACCTGGAATCCCGGCGCTGGGGAAGCTGAAAGCAGGAGGGTCATCATGAGTCTGAGCTGCGTAGTGAGACCCTGCAACCACTAACTACATCAAGAAAAAAAAAAAAAAAAAAAAAAGTGAAACTCAGACCTGCCTAAGAAAAGAAATCAATAGTTCTATGAATGAAATACAAATAAAAGCACCTGAATTTTAAAAACCATGTCATTGTTCTAGACTCTGAGAAACTCTGAAACTAAAATAAAAATACTATGTTGTGTGATAATCATATAGGTGAAAGTAGGTGATATGAAAATACTAATCCTAAGCATGGAAATATAGAAAAAACAGTCTTTATACATCATACTGAATGTTACAATTCTATTTAGAGGAAATTCTGATCACTTACAAAGTATATCAATTTTATATCTATATCTAGATATGCATAAATCTATATCTATCTGTATCTATATCTATGTCTACATATATACATATATATGTATATATATGTATATATATATATATATATATATATGTGTGTGTTTGTGTGTGTGTGTAAAATCTAGGATAAGAGTATTTTCAATGAAATTATAACAGGTGTATGACAGACGAGATCAGTTCAGATGACAGGATCAATAATCAAACAAATGTCAGGAGGAAAAGAGAAATGAGACGAAGAACAAATAGAATAAATTGAAGACATAAAGCTGGTTGGTTGGCTTTAATTTAATATAGTGCCTTGTGGCTAACTTATATTTCAGCTAAAGGAGATTCTCAGAATAAATGAGACTCAAATTCATGTTGTCTACATCAACATCACTGTAAAAATATATTATTTCTGAGATCCCTTTGGGTTTCCCTCAACCAACAAAATCTAATTATTTATCAAGTTGTTAACAATCATTTGAATTTGTCTGCCTTGCTTCTATTGCCCTACTGAAGAGATGGTATCAATAAAATAATCTATAAAGTCCCTCCGCGTGTCTGCCCGAGTCCATCTCATCCCTTTGGAATACTTGATTTTTATTAAATCCCAGTGTCTATTTGACGTGCTAAAACACAGAAACCAGATTTTGATCCTCACAAAATTTATGTGCTTGGGAGAAGGATAAAAACTTAACATTAAACAAGTAAAGTATAAAAAATCATTTTAGACAGTAATGAAAGATTTACTGGAAAAACAATAGAGTGAGAATCCAACAGCTGCAGAAGTGGCTGCCTGTGGTACCCTAAATGCTAGTTTTCTTCAGGCTCCTAAAGCCATTCTAAGTTTTTTATTTCCCATAAAACTCCTCTATTGCTCTTTTACTATCTCCATTCTAGCTAGTTTGGCTTTGGATGTGATATCGTTGGCCTTAATTTTCTGCCCCTAGAAGCATGTGTTGCCTTGCAAAGATCTCCTTTTGTGCCCAGTATGGGTCCTTTTGTGACTTCAAGGCAGCATCTATGCAAAAAGGTGATCAGGAACTTTGCGGTTCTGTGCAGTGAAATGCTTGCTTCCTGTCCACACACGAAATGTGAAGCAGTTTCTAAGAAGCCACAAGGCAACCAGCCAGTAGGGCCTCCAAGTTCTGGGCTTTATGTTTAGAAAATGAGCTGTGGTCCTACAGGAAGATACAAAGACTTCAAAGGAAATGGCACTGGTGTCCACTGAAGCCTAGGAATGCACGCACTCCAGGAGGTTCTGCCCTAGCAGGTGAACCTTGGCAAAGAGCTGAAAGTGTTTATAATGTGCCTAGAGGATTCTCTGTAAGATAAGAACTTGGGAACTGACCCATGGGAAGAGTCTATAGGCTTCTATGGCCAAAGACCACAATATCAGAAATGTCTCAGGCTAGCCAAGTAGCTCAGCAGATTAAAGTGCTTGCAAGCAGGCACAGGCCCAAGGGTTTGATCCCTGAGCCTGCTGTGCTACCCCCCCCCCGGCTCCTCTTCCCTCCAGGCATACTGAGATGGAAACTGAGACCTGGCCTGTTAATGCATGCCTGTAATCTCAGCTCTTGGGAGGCTGTAAACAGATAGATCACTACAAGTCTGGTCTAGTAGTGAGACCCTGAACACCCTGTAGACCTTCTTCCCCCCAAAAAAGAAAGTGTTTGAGGGGTTAAATTTAAATGTAGAATGTCCCCCTTGATCATAAGAAGTGCTGTGGCCTTATGCTAAAGATTAGCTTTCAGGATGCCTAGGAGAACATCATGACATAGAAGGAAACTGTGAGCCTGGCCCACTCTTCAAGGAGGGTCCTTTCTTAACTATGAAAAAGCCTTCCTATGTTCCTTTACATACTCCCACAGTTTCAGGAGGCTGCACGCTCCCTACCTGAAGTCGCACAAATAGTTGGGACACTGTCCCTTTTGTCTCAACTGCTATTTAAAGAACTGTGGTAGAGGAACTTCGGAGTCGGATCCTCAGAGAAGCACCACAAGCTCCCTCTCCAGTTGAAAGCCCAAAAGCTATAGACGGAGATCCTCCACCAGAATTTCAGATATAGGAGCTCTTCTGATTTGGTGATAGACATTTCTTTCTAGATTTCATTTTCTTCTGTGTAATTGTGCATGTGCTAATCAACAGTTTATTAAATGTTGCTTTGCTACCTTTACGTTAGTGGCAGAGGCTTCTGTTGTTAGCAAATCTAGAGCTTTTACTTAAGCAGCTATATCTATGATCTTTTTAAGTCTTCAACCTCAGGATCCACAACAGTTGTCTGATTATGTCACTCTTCATGGGTCAGGGGCTGTTACGATCCCACGGCTTAATTTTTCCTTCTCCTATCCACAGATGCATCCGAGATTGCTTCATCTGTACCTTTTGACTGCCCCTCAGGTGTCTTCTCACCATCCCAAGGCCTTCCACAAAGATTATCACATATTACTATGTAATAACAAGTGGCCTATGTATTATCCACTTTGAGACAAACAGATGTAGCCACCCTTTGATGGCCTAAATCATAATGCTGTATTTCAATTGTATTGTTATTAAAAGAAACAGGGACAATGATACTTTATGTTGAAATGTTTATGGCCATTACTAGAAGCCTGGTCTTTGCCTAGAACTAATTCTTCCTCACAAGCTAATACTGTCAAGGACTCCTTGTCTGCTGTTCCTCTCCAGAGGCAACCTCCTAACCAACCTGCCTATTTAGTATCCCCAGGTGGTGCAGATCATATCCTGAGCTCCCCCATATCAGGCACGATCTGCCTACAGTAGTGAATTGATTCAAGGGACTTGGTAGCTAAGAGTGCCACCACTCTATCCATTCAAGAAATAGAAGATGACAAAGACACCATGTAGGCATGAGTCTCTCTTCCAGTTACAGACACTGATAATGCAAATAAAAACTGCATAGATATTACAAGGATCCTGAAATGTTTGTGAATCATTCTGTACCTTAATAGCTTTTGCTCTGCTCCAGCCAGATCTTCAGTTTGCCCTGGTTTTTGCTGCTCAGAAGTAGAAAGGTAAAGGATTGTAGCTGCACGACTGGCTGATGAGGAGGCCTTTGCAAGTTAACTCACTGATTATCAGGGTATCTTATGTTATCTGAGTCCCCAGAAGGGCTAGAACGGGACTATAGCACAAGAGGAAGTGAAGCCAAATAACATACACCCATGCAGTTCTACTGGGTTTGCGGTAAGGGATGTCCACACCCATGAATTACCATAAGCTCAGTTCTGTCCATCAGGGTTCTGGTGAATATCCAGCTCCTTCCCAACTATGGTTTGAAGAAATGCTCTGCAGGTATATTGATTTAGACACAGAATTAAGGGAAAGTCAGACTGCAGAAAAACAGCATTGTCAGTGTCTTAGTTACTTTTCTATTGTTGCTGAGACAAATACCCGACACTCAAAATGAAGGAAGGAAATATTTATTTAGCTCACACTTCGTGGAGGTTTCAGGCCATATTCAGCTGGCCCAAGGCTGAGTGGAACAGGGCAGAGAGCAGCCAGTTCATGGCGGTGGAACAGCAACAAAATGGTGGCAGAAGTAGCCAACCAAACAGGGCAGTAGAGAGCAACAGCTCTAGTCTGTCCCTCTGCCTCTCTTTATATTTCTCTCAAGCTCTCTGCCTTAAGATATCTGCCCTAGACCACACCCATAGTCCCAGCCCTACTCAGACCGATAATCCCATCAGTACTAAAACACATAATCCCAGTGACTCATGAGTCAAGTCTCAATCTATAGAAGTCCCTGCCCAATGACTACATGAGGCTTTGGGAGGACAACTAGACATAAACCATAACAGTCAGTCAGTTGCAAATACTAAAACTAAAAACTCTAACTCTATCCTCCAGAGTAAAAGCAGGAATAAATCCATTAATCAGTGTGACTTATCTGGCTTTTCATACAAAGAAGTAGAGGACAAGTAAGAGTTGGAGAAGGAAGAGAGGCTAACATCGTGGCTACCTTAATGGGTAAAGATGAAAATAAAACCCAGAGCATTAAGAGAAACAGAGGTAATCTGAGTGATAAGAGAAATTCAGTGGGATGCGAACCATCTAGGGACTGAGCACAGCATGCCCTACAAAGCCACCAAGCCGTTACTGGGCCTATGAGAAGCATGTAGAGCATCCATGGCATTGGAAGGAGACCACCATTCCTCACAGAGAGAGAAGAGCTCTTATGCCACCATAGTGGATGGGCAGTGAAAGATGGTATCCAAGACAGCCTGCATAGCTCCAGCACAAACAGACATCTCTCACTACATAGGAAACTTGGGCAACCCTAGATATTGCAGACAAACAAATTCTATTTCTCTGCGATAGCAGAATATGTCATTTCATTCTAATGTCTTACTGAGATGACCTTTCATCTCATTGTGAAGTTGGGGGCTCTGACCGAGTGAGCTGGTCAGCTTACTTTACCTCTACTCTGGGCCGCCAGCTGGGAGATTTCTTTTTCCAAGCTGCCTTTATGGCATAATGATCTAATAATTGAAAGAGATATACTTTTCCTACTTAAAGCCACACTCTACTATTGAAGCTCTGGCAGCCTGTGTCCTAGTTGCTAGAAATCCAGCCAGCCTCACCCTATGGAACCTGTTGCATATAAGATGTCGATGCCTTTCTGCGGCAGCTTGGGGATAACTGTCAAGGTCACTCCTCAAGTAGTCATTCAACTAAAGGACCCTAATTTATAATGTTGCAAAAGATAGCTTTACTTCATCACAGAAGGTGGGCAAGGACTAAACCCAGCTACATATAGAGCTTTGGCTACAAAGTTCCTGTTGATCTCAGTCTCTGTGCAGTACTCATATTGAACCAGATTCATAAAGCAATTTATTCTCTCTAAGTAAACTGTGTGGTTCACCTTTCTCTTCTCTTATTTGACATACTTGGGATTCTTGTTCCAAATTATAATGTGACTTCTTTATTTTTTTTTTGTTTGTCTAAGACCATCTTGCATAATTCAAAAATTATCTCTAATAGAGATGATAAATGATTATAACTTATAATTTAAAGATAGTCATATATTTTTCCTACCCTCAATAGCTATGGAACGACTTGCCAGACAACCTAGAGAAGCTGTCCAGCAATACTGGTATTCTTCAAATTCAAATAGATTCTGTAGCAGAGGTAATTGTATAACACTGTATAACATTATAGGAAACAAGACTGCCTCACCAGTGAGACAGAATAGTTATATTTCTCTCCAGGGAAGTATGAAGTCCCTATGTCAATCAGCCTGAAGTAGTGAGGGAGTATGACTGAACCCACTCCTAAGATGTATGGGAAACTATCTGAATCATGATATCCTGGAATATCTTATTCAGGTACCTATGCTGGTTAATTTTTTAATAAATACTATCTTGCTGCTAAAAAAATCAGTGCACAACACTGTGTCTCAAATCATATTCCTTCATGAACAATTATAAATTATACACATATGCTTCTTTCTGTTTTGCAAGAAACATAGAATGTGGATATGTAAATTGTGAGATAACCCATTGGGTGATTTCTTCATGACTTTTATATTTCATTGAATATATGCATGGAGGAAAAGTATGTGAGATCAATCATCAGCTTCATATCAGTGCATATTGATTTTGTAGAACTTTTAAAAAATGCATCTACTAAATCTAGGGTTCTACCTGCAAAAACTCCCACCCCTTTTCCCCTCTCATACACCACAAGTACTTTTTCAGAACTTAATGTGGTCGGTAAGTAAAAAGAAGAGCTTCTTAGAGAAAAATACATGGTAATTACCACAATACTTGAAAACAAGGGAATAGCTCACATTTGAAACATACATGTATAAAAAGAAAATTTAGTGTAGACTTTAAAATTAGGTAAAATCACCAGAAGATATATAATGTATACCTGGGATGTATGCATCTATGCATATATTTGGAAACTGAGTCTGAATGTTCAGAACAAATAAGTTGCAATTTTACATTTTAAACTTTATGTCATACACTTAAATGGACTTAGAATGGACTAATTCTCTTCTTTTGAAATATATAGGGGATGAAGAAATTGATGAGTAATTACAGAAAATTAGTAGGGGAGATAGGTCAGTAGCATAAGACCCTGGGTGGCAAGCTAAAATCCTGGGTTTGATTGCTATGGCAACTAAAAAATAAGAAGGAAGAGGAGAAGGAGGCAGAGAAAGAAGAGGAGGAGGGGGACAAAGAGAAGAAGAAGAAGAAGAAGAAGAAGAAGAAGAAGAAGAAGAAGAAGAAGAAGAAGAAGA
>PVJA010044036.1:0-16391 GCA_004027025.1 Myocastor coypus | reverse complement strand
TTCATATTCACTACCTTGAATTGGGAGCTGAGCTTTTGCATGGTTATATGGGCATAGTGGGAGATTTGGTAGAGACATGAACTCAGAGAGGGTCAAGGGTCACCAGATTGGACCTACTTTTCTTTTCTGCAGGTCTTGAGGTTTATGGGGCTGTCCTAAGCTGTTCCTTCTTATAACAGAAAGTGGGTGTTGGACCAGGTGTGAATTGCCTAAGCCAACTGTAGAGGTACTGGGTGCACAAAATAACCATAGATGAGGTTAGTTAGTTCCTAAAACCAACAATTGGATACTTTGTAGGTCTCTGACTACCCAGTGTTGTTGGGGTGACCTGTGCTCATTATCATCTGCTTAAGGCCTCATACATAAGCACTACATATTATTATTACTAAGAGGGGTTGCAAAAAACACTAAATTATGAATATGTAAGAGTAGGACAGGGATTATGCAAAGTTAGGAAGTAGGTAAAAGCAAAAGAAACTGGAACAAAGAAACTCTCAGATTCACAGTCTTGTCAGAGCCCCACTTGCCTGTGGGTCCAATCACACTTTGCAATAAACTCATTTGGAAGCCAGTGTCTCACTTAAGCATGGTCTCTCTTCTTTCCTGAGATTGGGTGAATTCTTCTCCTGCGCTCCAAGATCCAGGAAAGGCCTAGTAACAGACATCATGAGTGCATTATGTCACCTAATTTTGCAAATCATGTTTTACCCTTACTAAATAAACTAACCTTTTGTCCAAAGTGAAATACTAATGAACCAGAATGAGCAGAATATATTAATAACATCCAACATTACTTAACTTATGAGTAGTGGAATGATTTCGTTGCAAATGTGGTTTGTGCATTACTTTTTTTTCTTTTTTTGTCTTTTTGAGACAGGGGCTCACTGTGCAATTCAGGCTGGCCTTGAGCTCACTTTTGTAGCCCAGGCTGGTCTTTGAACTCACACCGATCCTCCTGCCTCAGCCTCCCAAGTGCAGGTGTTTGTGTATTACTTTTAAATTTTGAAATAAAACCCTTTTCTTTACCTCTTTTAGACAGATGTAAATTTCTGAATAAGAAATTCCATTTCATGGTTCTGTGAGATAGCTCCATGTACTAAACACCTATTTAGGTAAGCACAGGCACAGGAGTTGGATCACCCACACCACATCCCCTCCAGTCCTGCTCCCGTGTGTACTGAGCTGGCCACTGACTCTGGGCATAGTGGTACATGCCTATAACCCCAGCACTGGGGAAGCTGAAAGCAGGAGGATCACTATGAGTCTGAGCTCCATAGTGAGACCCTTTATCAAATATATTTAAAATAATTTCATTTTACTTTTCAAATTACCAAAACGGTACCTCGGCTCTTTGGCTTGATGGGAAATTTAATTTAAGTGCAGGAGATACTCAATAAGTGTTCAGAAATGGCTAATCTCTGCAACACAGTTTATATAAATAGCAATTTTTCTTACTTAAAATAAAATTAGGATAACTTTAACATTTCAAACAATCCTACGAAAATATTCTATGAAGGACAAAGCATGGCATTTTTCTCTTCAAGATAGGATTTTGTTATGCAGTTCACCCTGGCCTGAACTCATTGTGTAACTCAGGCTAGCCTCAAACTCAGCAGTCCTGCCTCAGCCTGACGAGTGCAGGGAGTACAGGTATGCAGCACCACAGCTAGCTCAATAAATTATCCTTTAATGTTATATTTTTAGTCTCAAAATGTTAGTTCTTTCATGAAGGAAATTTCATTTTTGTTCCACTACACAAATCTACATTAGCATATTGTTTTAAGATGTTTTAGCATTTATTTTTTTTTCTGATTCTCCAGTAAGAGATCTATAGTTCCTCAGAAAAATTGTGTATTATATTGTGTTAGGAAAAGAAAATCTTAATGCCTAGTTTAACTTTTTCTCATGCTTTTAAGTTGTGAATGGAAAGTTCTTGATTGTTTAATGGCAGGGATCTCTTAAAATAGGGATAAATAGTGAACGTGATTTTCACTGGTGTATTACTTATTTTAGAAAACATAGAATTTTCAAATAATGTCATAAATCATCAAGGTAAAACAAAGCTCTGAAATGAAAACTTCATGAATTTTGAGCAACAATAATTCTTTCATCCTTAAACTTCAGGTATCAGGTATTTTGTCTCAGTAACAAGAGTCATGACTAAGACAATTTTTTTAAGAAAAAAAAATGTAAAATTTCAAAACAGGCTAGTAGGAGTGGAAGAATCATTATTACATTGTACAGTGTAACCTCATAGTAGGTATTCAAAGTATAAGATATAAGCATTAACTATTGCACAAACAATATTGACTCAAAACTTTCCTTGTAATAAAGGAAAACTAGCTATATAATCATTTTACTGATGATATTACATCTTGGTTTCTTTTCCTCATTCCATGCCTGTTTTCCCCTATCCCAGTTTCTGTTTTCTTTTGAGCAGTTTTTCCTTATTCATAGTATCAACGGCACATTTTGGATATTATTTATTTATTTAATTTCTCAACCTTGTGAGACAAAACTATGTTCATACATGCAGGTTGCATCTATTTCACATATGAGTATCATCTCAAATTGCATCCATTTACCAATACAAGTCTAAAATTTATTCTTTTCTATAGTTGAGTAATATTTCATTCTTTTTAATCCTTCTTTGATTTTAGGGTATTTGGATTGTTTCTGAGATTTAGCTTTTACAAATCATGTTGCTATAAATATGTGAGTACATTTATCACTGTGACATGATGTTTTTCAATTCTTCTAGGAAGAAATTAAAAACTTCACCTAAAGGGAATTTCTGGGTCGAATGGCAACTCTAGTCCTAGTTTTTAAGGAAATCTGATTTCCACAGTGCTTGCACCAGTCTGCACTCCCACAAACAGCAGTAAAGCATTCCTTTTTCCACAGCCCCTCAGCATTTGTTATTGACTGATTTCTTGATGATATTAACTCTTTCAGAAGATGAAATCTCAATGTTCTTATAATTTGCATTTCTCATATGACTAGTGATGTTGAACATGTTTTTATGTATTCATATGCTGTTTGTGTTTCTACGTATGAGAAATGTGTATTCATCTCAGATGCTCATTTTTCGATTGGGTCTTTAAAAATCAAACCTCGGCTGCTGTGCTCTGCCTAAGCAGGCACTTTAGTCAACTGAACCTTCTGGCCAACTCGCTACTTTCATTTCTTATTAAAGTTACATGCTATAAGAATATCTTACTCATGCTGATGTTGACCTTGATCTTGAGCTAAGGTAGTCTTACTGAATTTGCTACTGTGAAGTTACTCTTCTTAAACAATTTTTTTTTACTATAATGTACATGTGAAAGGCACTAGTATACAGGTCACACTCAAGGAACTCTGAGTCATTCTCCTTTTCCTGAGGACAGAGTGTCTCTGTCAGTTACTTGGGATTCCATATGGGAAATTTGTGTCTTCCATTTATTTAAATTTTTTCTCTTTCAATATAAATTCATATATATTTATTTTATTATTTGGGTTACAGTTAATATCACATTGCTCATATTTTTCTCAAATTTTTGGTCAAAGTGTCAGCCTTCTATTAAACCTATCTTTTTGACATATTTTATTCATTGTAGGTGTTTACTTGACTTTAGTAATTTTCTATACTCTGTCACTGCACAATTTTCCAAGCTCCAAGTTACAGATTTTCAGGTATTAATTTTAGTACAAATAGAGATCCTTAATTAATAAAGTAGTATAAAGTTACTATCTACAAAGAACAGACTATAACGGCTATATTTTGGAGTTACATATCTAACTGTATTTTTACCTCTGAAATATTTAGAAAATCATGTTATTCAATTCTACTCTTTGTGGTAGCAATTTGCTTTTCAATGAAATCTCTTGAAAAATCATACAGAAATGATTGGCCCTTTTATATTATCTAAGAAGTTTGAACACTTCAAAGAACATATGGCACAAAAAATTCAAATATTCAGAAGAATTATATTTGCATTAACAATTTGGCTGAAAAATTAAAATATTGCATTTAATACCCATGAAATATCAATAATTACAGGTATACCATATTCATTTTTTTAATTCCATGTTAGACCATATGATTTAAGAAAATGAAGATCATGTGTTGTTCATTTTTCTATTTTAAAATCAAACATTTCTCTGGTGCCTGTCTGGACTCATTAGATGTTTAATGGATAACACTTGAATGATATGTCTACCAATAAAACACAGATCCATACACAGTCTGCCTTCTTGTCCTTTAGGATTAGGTCTTTTATCTTATTTCAGTGTTTGAGGAAAGGTCCAGAATACTCCTTTGAACTGCTTATTGACTGTAATGGATGGACCGAGAAGCCCAGACTCAGACTTAAATGACCAAGAGAGTGGCATGTAAATCCTAATACAATCTTGTTTAAAATGTTCAGTTTAACTAAGATTGTTGAAAATTTTCTTTCCTTTATATGTGTCATCTGAACTGTTATTGTAACAGTCACTTCTAATTTTATATTCATTTTTTATCATTTTTATTACACACCCTTACTCTGCTCGTGAATTTTGTGGTTACTTAACAACCTGAGTGAGGAAATCGAGTAGTGTATAGATTGCTTATAATGTAGTCTATCTGGGAAGATGACATAAACTGATGAGGACAAAATGTGAGAGGGGTGGGAAATGGACTGGTGCCTAATGAAATTGGTACAGGAAGGAGTGAAAGCCACCTTAAGTCCTGGAAAGGAAGCGAAGCGTGATGAAAGTTGATGGAAGGTAATGGAGAAAAGAGCGGCATTAGCCAAACGTAACCAAGGTGATTACCACGCTCTGGTGCAAGATCACTCCGCCAAAGTACTTTTATTCATCTGTTTCAATTTTCCATGCAATCGGTCATCTGACAGCTCTAGCGTAGCTTCTCAAGTTCCTAGCTAAAGGAGATTTTCTGTGTGATCTGAAATGCATGTCTGTAGCAGCCAAATGAAAAAAAAAATAAAATTGCTCATTTATTGAGCTATAAAAATGATATCCAACCACATATAATCTTCTGACAAGCAAAACTAGAGCTGATGCTTTAATTATTTTAGAATTTGCACTCGAACTATGTCTAGAGTCTTCTGCTTAACTAGTTCTAGAAAAAGCCACACATTTTAATGGGAGATTTGAAATACAGAGTTTTATAAAAGAGAGGAAGAGAGAATTTGGGAAAGCTGTTTTGTGAAAGGGAAATTGATACATTATTTTGCAAAAGAGAGGTAAATTTTACCTTTAACAAAACACCTTAGCTGGAGTTTGAAGCTATACAAATAATGTTGGACACTAAAGCCTTAGGCGGTAACTGTGAAGCACAACTTCTATAACTGACCACATCTGATTAATATGATTACAGATTAGACCTGAATGCTATCACCTATTCTCAATATGTGGGTGAATCCAGTGAGACTTTAAGGGATGCTTCCAGACTGATATTGACAAAAGAAAATCCTTATATTCAAGATGATATTTTGAAAGAACACATAAATGTAAATAAGAATATGCTGTTTTATTGCAATAAGATAGGAAAAATCAAAGTTTTATGTTGCTTTCATGTTTTGATATGGGCATTTCTCTATTTTATGTAGCCTGTCCTCAAATTCATGAACCTCCCAAGCTCTTGAGATTACAAGCACACACCAGCACTTCTGGATAGAATAGTCTCTATAGTAGCAGTAGATCCTCACAGAGCTTATAGGAAGAACCTAAATATAAATATAAAAGAAGTCTTCAAAAGGCATTCAAAATCAAACACAAAAGAGATCAATGGTCTGTGAATTATTATTTCACCTCCCTTTTTATCCACCGTGGGCCCTATATATATTATACCCTACTATGCCATACCTGTGTATGCTATATGCATGAGTCGTATTATAACATATGATTTTTTTCATGCTGTAAAACACTGATGATATGATTCAGTAGCAAAACTACTTTGCCTGAGTTCAGAATTATTTACTGTCTACCTAGAACACATCGGAATGGCCATAAAATATTAAAATATTGAAGGAATTTTCAGACTATGTTATGTACAAATTTGTTATATATAAATTATTAAAATCTATATAAAATTAATAAACTGTTTTAGTTATTCTAACCTTACAAGTTCATTTTCTTAAATTCTGAAAAAGGAAACACTTAAACATTTAAAATTATATAATTTTTAGTTACTTCAAAATCTATACTATATTATTATGGAGAAAACTTGAGAGACAGACAAAATTAAAACTGCAATATGATACAGATTTTATCAAGAATAACAAAAAGTTTATAATACTTGCTATTTTTGAAAGAAAACTTTACGGAAGATATCAATAATTTTATCCCTTTTAAACTTGTGAACTCATTTAGAGTGAAACAAAATATTATGAGTCTATGTAGGAAATATTTGTATGTTTCTGTTCAGTTTTTATTGCTTATGAAATAAAATTTACTAAGCCTTGTGATTTGGGTACACAGAGAAGGTAAGAATAATAATATAAGTTTATAGCCAGTGAGAATTCCATACAGATTCACTTTTCAAAAAGTATGTGTTTATGCTTTATATAAGAGTGAAACCAAACCCATTTGCATTTCCTAAAGCAAGAGATAATAGTGTATTGTGCCATGAGTACTAACCTAGGATCCATATCTATCTTGATTGTTTATTCTTTTTCTATTCACTGAAACATAAACTTCATAAAATAAGAAGTAATATCTATTTTATTCATTGTCTATAAAGTGAACATTGCGTACATGAGTAGATTAATACTTCTGAGAAAGAATAAAGATGAATAAAAAGCATCTAATTCAATAAAGGCCATAGAACATTTTCTGTGGATAAAGAGCAAGAATAATTTTATTGCATAATATTGGAAGTACATAATCTGGATAAAACCACATAAAGCAGTTTGCATAATAATGATGCTGATCCTTTGAGCTATTTATTAATATGTCTTATGATCATAGGCAATATTTGGATTCAGAATATTCAGCATCACCCACATTTGTAGTGTATATTTGCATAAAATGCTAATATAGAAGTTAGAAGTTAGGAAAGCCAAATCTAAATACCAAATCATGTGTTAGGGCATTTGTATGTGTGACAGCAGGATATGAATGTACATTGTTTTTCTATGGAAATAATATGCATACATTGTACAGATGACATAGCTTTCATAATCTATTCAAGTACGCATATTAAAAATGTCACTCAAATGGTATACAATCTAAGTGAACACTTTAGTCCCATTGTTGTTTGCTTTTTGATATTAATATGCATTATTCAATATAATGACCTACATTTTGTATTTCTCAAGTGATAAGAAAGTCTTTAATTTTCTCTAGAAGTTTGAAAAGAGACAATTAAGATCCACAGGAATCAAGCACCTCACTCTCCAAGCATAGTAAGGGAGAAGTATAATTTGACAAGTGAAGATGTCTGATTAAAGGACATCCCACAGATATGATTAAAACCTTCAAGATTAAATCTGTTCTCATGTCTTTATGGAGCTGACATTGAAGAAAGAGCTGCCATTCCTATGATAAAACATTACAAAGAGTTATATAATTTTACATGCTATTTAAATAGTGTCGCTCAATAATACACCTTTGAATAAAGCCATTGCACTGTGGAGCAAAAAATATTATCTGAATAGTTTAATTAATAGCCTGTCCAAAGATCAAGGATGAGAATGTGTGCTGATACTTCAATCTAAAATACTCAGCACCAACGATGGACTGCTCTATATATCTTTCATGGAAGAAGTTTATGAGGTCCCTTAATAACTTATGTGGTAGTGTAAGACCTTCCTGTGTGAAATACTGGGCAGTGCTTCATTTCAGATATATGAGCATGGTCTTATAACAGAGAATGAGATATGGTAGTTACATTCATGCTTTTACTGGCTCCCTTGCTAGTCCAAATAATTATAGGCACTGTACCTTGAGCTTTTGTTCTGGTTAATATTTGGTTCTCTACTGTTAGAGACAGTACTGTTATATGTCTTGGAACAAACTATAATATGTGGTGTGTTAATACCTTTTTAATGTTGACTTACAAAACCTTTAATGCTTAGCCGGTCAAATTAATGGAATTTATCTAAAAGATTCAACTCAATTAGATACATCATAATCCATCTTCCAAAACAATCAACCCAGGACATTATAATTATGCAACTATAATACTACATTACTGAAAACTCATAGGTTGTGTATCCAACCGAAACTTTATATAATAAGGTCTCATTTATTATATAAAAGTGCTTTTCCTTTGCTAAAAGGACAATAATGTTGACCTTCTAACTATTGCGCACTCTTTCACAGTTTATTTACAATTTTGGAGTAGCGAAAGTCATATGTTCTAAAATTAAGCCTCAAATTACATTTATTTCTTTATCTTTATCTTTTCATTGTTTTTCATCTAAACTACCCTATCAATTTGGATGGTAATTTATTAAAGGCAATAAATTTCATATTGCTTCAGGACCTTTGTGGCTATTTTTCCTCTGATAAATATTAGTCCTGACCTAAATAGCACAAATTATAAATGAAAAATGAATTGTGATCAATAAATTTGAAAAAGGGAAGAGAATGAAGAGGGCTCAATGTGAGATGAAGAAAATAGAAATAAGTTCAACTTTAAACAAATATATGAGGACCAGGTGTGGTGGCTCACACCTATAATCCCAGAACTTCGAAGGCTGAGGCATGAGGATAGATGTGAATTCGAGACCAGCCTGGGTTTACAAAAGTGAGCCCAAGGCCAGCCTGAATTGAACAGTTAGTACCTGTCTCAAATAGACAAACAAATGAACAAACAAACAAACAAATAATAAACGGTGAGAAGCAAGTTGCTGTGTGCAAAGCATTTTATACCACTACATAGCAAAAAAAAAAAAAAAAAAAGCAATCTCAAATCTGATTTTGTATTGTCATGTTGTAACTATTTTCCTTTATAAAACTTCTATTTTTCTATAATTTGCCAAAAAACAAAACAAAAATTAAATAGTAAAAGTAAAATCATCAAAGGTTACTTAAATCTTGTAACCCTTATTTTTCTCTAATATTTAGTCGCAAACTTAAGTTGTTAAGCCTCCAGAAGAGAAGCTTAATATTATTCCCTATAAAATAGGCACTTGAGCTTAATATCACTATTTTTCTGAATATCAACTGCCTTAAATATAACATGAAATAGGTATTTTCCATCAATCGTTGATATTATGAACTTTAAATCCCTATATGCCAATTGTACTGATAACCCACTAGTGTTATTAGTATTAGATAGACTATATATATATATGTACTTCCTCTTTGTTCAATGAGAAGAAAGATTTGTACTAATATATAGCTACTTCCTCTTTGTTCAATGAGAAGAAAGATTTGTACTAATAGTGTTTAGACAAGATATCATGTCTGCATCTCGTAACTTGAACAACTACTATGAAGACAACAATATGCAATGCATTAATTACTGTAACTGTCCTGCTAACTTGTGGTGAAACTGTCTCATTGCCATTTCTTTGTCATTAATATTAATTTTAGAACGGTTACTTAAATCTAAAATAATTAGAAGAAAGGCAAATTTGACCTTGAAAATTTAGGAAAAATTATTTTACAACAAAGATTTTTACGTAGTCATTTAAAGAAAGTTATGTGAAATGTGTATAATCCACTAGATATGAAAAGAAAACAATTAGTGAAAAAACCTTGCCTGCTACCACATGTGTTCTCCTCGTGTATGTGAGGCTTAGTGATATGCAGAGGAATCTCTAGCTAAAATGGTTCCTCCTCAAATGTGTGCCAGGGAACATTTCTTATACTGGAACTATTGTGAAACCAGTTGTTACATATAAGTGCTTATTCCACATACCTGAGGGCCAGCAGTATATTAAGTCCCCTGCAGTTGGTATACTAATTATTAAAGCTCATTTCAGTAAAGTTAAGATTTCCAAGTTCTTTTTCTTTTTCTTTTAATGAATTTAGTACAGGATCTACAGGGTCTCACCACAACTGGACTCATAGTTCTTATCTTGTTTTCAGCCTCTCAAGCACTGGGATTACAGGCACAAGCCAACACACCAAGTCTCAACGGCAGTCTCAGTGTGCCGCAGAGGCCTGGCCAACAAGGCAGGTGGGGAATCGAACTCTAGCCCCTGCGTCTGCCTCAGCAGACATTTTAATCTGCTGAGCTATCTGGCCTGCCGTTAAGTTTATTTCTTATACATGCTAAACATTTTCTTAAAGAAGATCTTATTTATATTTCTAAGGCTTTATTGCTGCAAATGTAGAAATTTGCTTCTAGAAATCCCTATTGATTTTACTATATTACTTTACATTTTTCTTTTCCTTATCTTTGTTTTTATTCTTTCCCCCTGCTTCCTTTTCTCCCTCCCTAGTTTCTCTTTCCTCATGAATAATTTTCTCTGATTTCACAATATCTATTGTACATTCTGGTCCTTATTGACACTTTCAGTTTCTCACATCAGGGAGACAATTTGATATTAACATGTATGAGTCTGATTTATTTCCCTTAAAAGTGTCATCATATGGTCTTAAGTTGTATCCATTTATCAAGAAAAGTCTCAAGTTTATATTTCTTCTTCACGCTTTCATAGGATATACATATATATATATATATATATATATATATATATATATATATATATATTTGTCGGTGAGCATTAGGGTTGTTTCCTAGATTTAGCCAATAAAATTTTGCTTTTACAAACAAGAGTGCATGAATATCACTGTGGTTGGAAGTGTTTACTTTTTTCCATCAGATCTCCAGAAGGGGAAGAGCTGGGTCAAATAAAACCTCCAATTATAGTTTTTGAGGACTCTCCACACTTTTTTTCTACAATGGTTGCACTAGTCTACAGTCTCATCAACCATGGAAAAGCATTCCTTTTTCCCCATAGCCCCTCCAGTACTTGTAATTGATTGATTTCTTGATTAACAGACTTCTTTTTCTGGGTTGAGATGGAGCCTCAGTGTTATTTCAACTTCCATTTCTCAAATGATCAATTATGATGTATAGGTTTTCATGTATTTATTTGCCATTTGCATTTCTTCAACTAAGAAGTATGAGTTCATCTCAGATGCCTAATTGTTGATTGCTTTTTTAAATTTATAAGGTCCAATATTTTCAGTTCTTTGTATGTTCTAAACATAAGATCTTTGTCTAAGGGTATGCTGGCTAAAATATTTTCCCCCTTTGTGCATTATCTTTTCACTCTGTTGGTGATAATTTTGCTGTGCAGAAGCTTTTTAATAGGATAAGACCCTCATTGTTGGTCCGTTGTATTATTTCCTGGGCAAATGGAGGTTTTTTTGTTTTTTCCCTGAAATCCATGCCTATTGAATTTTGCATACAAATGCTTATAAGCAGGCAGCAAGTTCTTTGCAGAGGAGTGATTCTTTTTTACAACCCCTCTAGCATTTGTTATTGATGGATTTCTTGATAAAGGCTATAATTTTTTCCTGGGGTGAGATGGAATCTGAGTACCATTTCAATTTCCATTTTGCAAATGACCAATTATGCTGAATAATTATGTTGAACATCATAACTCATTAGTATGTCCTATCACATATGCACCCTCGTGTGTGTGTGTGTGTGTGTGTGTGTGTGTACGCACGTGCACGCGCGCGTATTGATAAGTTTTCTTGTTTGCCTTCTTCATCTGGTTTATGAGTATTTAAACTTGAACTCCATGATCCCAATAATGTTCACCCAAGAAAACCCAGGAAACTAATTTTATGTATGTAAAATCCATAGAAAATTAATAAACTATCTTAGTTATTCTAAGCTTACAAATTCCTTTTCTCAAATTCTGAAAAAAGAAACACTTAAACATTTATAAGCATGTTATATGAATATATGCATTCATATAAGCATGAATGCATGTATGTACGTTTGCATGTACATATGCATGATGTAAATGAGTACTTATATTTGGGTTATTTCAGGCGTGCTAGGTAAACATTACCTTGGACCTGCTCCCACTTCCATCCCAGAACAATCAGCTTAATCTTCTACAGATGTCAGAAGAGTTTTTCCTGATGCGTATTTTACTGCTTTCAAGCTTTTTGAATTCATGAAAGGGTAATGAGTGTTAATAAACAATAGCTCCTAGGAGTCTCTAGGATACAGGTTCTGATAAGAGCCCACAAAGCTGCATGAAAATTAATTCGTTTTCAACTCTCACCTCTTAAGATTGATTCTAGACAACTTGATATTATGCAATTTTTCCTTATTGAAAGATTTAGTATGCAATATCTGATAATGTTTCTGATTCTGTCACTGTCTTTGTCTCTCTGTCCTCTCCCCGTCAATCTCTATATGACTCTAAATTATATGTTTAATGTATATAGCTATACATATATAGGACTGCATATATGATTTAATAACTATAAACCTATATCTCACCAAATGTATGTATTAATGCAGTTTTAAGTAATTTTGTTTTTCTTTTTAAGGTGGTCAGGGATCTATAACCAGAAGTATCTTGTTTATTATCATTCCAGTGGATCCTTCCTTCTCTTCTGGAATCCTAAATCTGCATTCCTTGGCTTTTAATAATAATAATAATAATAATAATAATAATAATAATAATAAAGTATAGTTGAGAAGCTTTTCCAAGTTCAAGTAGTACCCAAATTACAGACACTATGGTAGTCATGAAATCACCGCAAAAACATATTAATAAAGCTTATGTGAATACTATGGAGGCCTTGATGTGAAAAGGATTTATTTTCTATTTTGATTAGAAAAGAAGATCATCATGAATTTGTATTCAGGTAGAACAGACAATGATTTTCATTTGTAGTTTTGCTTCAGACCTAGTTATTTTCCTAAACTCTGTCATAATCATTCCAAAAATATGTTTACTCACCACACACCCTTTAGAAACTCCTGCTCACCCACTGAATCAGTGATATCATGCTGACTAGACAGAAAATCACAACCATATGATTAAACTAGAGGACTTCGGAGAACACAGGAGAAAGGTCAGGAGCATTCCAAACCAAGTCGCACAAGTGAAGTGTTTATCTTGTTCCATGGCCAGCGTATGCCAGTGTTTGCTCCAAAGCACGACACACCTTATCTTCTACTGCAGGGAAGCAACTCACTGGATGGGAATTTTGTTATTGTTGTTTAATGATCAGTATGTTTCACATTTATGAGTACTAAGTAATTTTACACATAACTGGGAAGAAACAGATACCTCTATAGAATAGGATCTGGAGCTGGAAAATGCTTAGCAGTAAGTCCAGGCTTCTGAGACACAGTCCCGTCACCTGCAACAGATGGCCTGACAGTGTCTCTTCCATTGAGGCTGACAGAGCTGAGAAGACAGAGTTTAAGACTTGACAAATCCTGCTCTACAATCCAGAAAAATATTTCTTTAGACACTTGGAGCATGTCCATGCTACCTGTGGTAGAAAATTATATCTTCTGTGAAAGATCTTCTCCTGTGAATGTGATATTTGTAAAATGAAATGCTGAGCCTTCAGGCATCAATTTCCATACCTGTGGAATTGCTACTTTTTTTTTTTTTTTTTTTGTGGGAGTGAGGTTTGAACTCATGACAGGGAGGCACTTGTGCCATGGAGCTAACTCCCTGGCTCCTGAATTGTTCTTTATACATAGGTTTCCATCAAAACCTTCAAGTAGTAAAGTCAGATGAATAAAGTAGCAGTACAACCAAAAGTGGTAATAGCAGATTTAGAATTTAGTTCATGAAGAGCCATAGGTTATGAGGAGTCATCATGAAAACATGACCTGGACTCTATCATCCTAAACCTGTATCTGTATCCCTACCCCAGATCTCATTTGTAATTCTAAAAGGGTGCGATGAGAGCAGTTGAAGAAAGAAAAAAAAAATACCAGAGCGAGTTTTATTTTGAATGAACCAATTCAGTATGCAGGTAAAATCCTTACAATTGCTGGGCACTCCTTATATACACATTTAGGGTTGACAGTGGACCTGACAGATGAGCGGTGGAAGGAAACCTGACTGGAAATAAGAAAACTTATATTCATGGGCAAGGAAACTGACTGGAGCTTTTGATTAGAGGCCTGAAAGTGAAAATTTTGAAATTTAAGGACAAGGATGTTTGTTGATTTAAAAATACAGTTCCTTCAAAAAAGAGCATAAAAATCAAGGTCTTATATAATGTATTTGCTACAGTGTCTCACTACAGAGCTCAGATTCATAGTTTTCCACCTCCTCAGGGCTGGGATTATAGATGTGCTCCACTATGACCAGACTATGTCACTGGCTCAGAATGCCTGGGGGTGGGGCCAGCAAGGCTCCTGGAATGGGGGATCAAATACTGGTCCCTGAGTGTGCTAAAGCAGGTGTTTAGTCTGCTGAGCTATCTCACTGTTAAAACTAAGTAAAGAAAAAAAAAAAAAATAACTTTCCCAAGAGCTGCCCAAAAAGAAGACAGGCAAGGCATTTGTTTATAGCCCAGGAAAAATGACCAAAATTGTAGTGATAGATGCTGCATTTATACACAGTCGCTAAACATAAATCCTTTAGTGTTAACTCCTGTTTATTAAGAAGAGCTATACTTTTTGTTACCTGTGTATATCCAAACTGCCATCCATATACACTAGTCCTGAATCACTTTGATGGGACCAATCAACCAGGAGATGAAATTCCAGTCATGAGGAAGCTGACCTCGTAGGGAGCCTTCAGTGCTACAACAGGCAGTGACTTGTTATCACTGAGAAGGCGGCCATCTGTGGTGTGGGCTTCTATGTCTTGTCTGGAGAGCACCAGTCCGTGCTCATCTGAAGGAATTTAGGAGCAACGTTGAGTATAATTGTGATGAGTTTTATACTCTACCACAGCTCTGTATTGCTACTCCTTCAGGTTCGAAAAGAAGTCCCATAGTAAAAACAAAACAAACCTTGTTTTCAGTTTTTTAAATAGACGTATTTTCCTTTTTGTTGTTGTTCTTCTTGCAGTGTGGGGTCTTTGCTGCTGCCACATAAATCTGTGAAGTATGAGAATTATTAGAGAAGGCAAGCAGGCAGTGTTCCTCCTGCTTTCGGTAATGCCATAGAGAGGATTCTGATAGATTTCAATAGTTCAACTTTCAGAGAGAAAACCATGTTTCAACTATGTTCTGTTCACCACGGATATACCTCTATCTCCTTTCAGAAAGCAACATTTGGACAAGCTCTGTGGTAGAATATTTGTCAAGTACTTGAGGGCGCCGGGTTAAATCTCCAGTTATAAGTAACTAAGTAAATAAGCAAAAATATAAAGGTCATATTTTTGTACACATAAAGTGTTAAAAGTTTGTATCATTTTTTTAAAAGTATGTATTTTGATACATTCAGGTCTCACTACACAGCTCAGACTCATAGTGATCTTCTTGTTTTCAACCTCTCCAGGGCTGGGATTACAGGTGCCCACCACCACTCCAAGTCTTGGTGAGTGACTCAGTGCACCCAGAAGCAGGGCCGGGGCTGCATGTGGTGCTGGGGACTGAGCCCAGTCTCTGTACTTGCCTAAGCAGGAGCTTAGTTCACTGAGCTATCCCACTGGCCCATGTTTATTTCAATTTTTACACATGCGTTTGTTTGTATTATGCCCTATACACAAGGTTAAGTTTGTGGACTACATTTTCCGAAACTTTTATATTTTTGGTCAAGATTTCCATGCCTGCTTTCTTGCTGGGTATATTTAGTTATCCAGTTGTTTGTATTTATCTTTTTGGTCTGGAATTCTAGAACCACTTACTCCTTATTTAATTTGCTTAAATTTATACTACCTATCTGCATCATGGCTACTTTAGTTGTCAGCAGTATAATCCCCTTGTTTCCTCACCAAAGCAAACACTCTTGATAGTTAAAGCTTCTAGTGCTGTAAATGTTCTCTGTGATTCTAGCTTTACTTTCTGCCTTCATTAGTTACTTCATGCTTTCTGTGCATGCAGAGCTGCATTAGATAGAAACAGTATAGGCAGTCAGACAGATCTAGACCCTCCAAGGAGCAAGTCTGTAAGACAAGCTACCTTGCAGCAGTAGGTTAGAGAACCAAGCTTGCTGTGGGCCAGAACTCAAGATAAAAGACTTAAACATACAGCGTAGGGATGGGCATCAGGGACTGATATTCTAAATAGGCATCAATGACCTTGTAAAAGCTAGCAACAGTTACTAACCCACCCACTCCAAGAAGAGCCCTGCTCTGTATTGAAGCTCACTCGCTGTCTAACTCACTTCCTCATATGATTAATCAATTTTATCTGAACAATTGTGCTTGTGAATTTATCGGTTGACCTATCTTTGTCCCACCTCATGCCCACCCTGTTCCCATATTTCCCACTGTGGGCCCCCCCCTTAGCTCTATAAAATCCCTGGGGGAAAAAAAGAAACAGGTTCCTTGGCA
>PVJA010044035.1:0-16402 GCA_004027025.1 Myocastor coypus | reverse complement strand
TCTTTTTAAAGCATCTTTTATTCCGATTTACATGTTCCTATGAATTGCATTTTCCCCCAAACATGAATACAACATTTGGTGCACCCATTTATTTTATTTTTATGAGTATTTTGCTTTATAATGCAACATTTGGTGCATTCATTTATTTTATTTTATGAGCATTTTGCTTTATAAGTAACTGATAGAAATATTAATGTACATATACTTTAAAAAGGCCATCTATGCGTGACAGCCCAGAATTCAGCAACTGTATAGATTTCTTGACTATTTCAAGTATATGTAAAAAGAATTGCAGTAGACATACATCTGCAAATTAAGGCATGTTAATTGCAATCTGCTTTTGAAAGTTAGTTTCTTAAAAAAAATAATCATTTAAAAAACAAGGTCAGGTTGGTTTGTTAGGTTTAGCCATCTTTAGTCACCTTAAAGATCAAAATGAAGCAATGAAAAATGTTGATATATTTGAAATATATAAATACTTATAAGAATGATAATTTAAACCATTTGGCCTTCAAAATTTTCTTAAGAAACGAAGTTCACCTTCATGGATGGTCGGCGTAACTCTGTTCCACGCGGGAACATTTTACTCTGCCTTCGGCTGCAGGTTATACTTCTGTGGCTGGAAAAAATTTTCCTCAATAGCATCGACAAGTTCATCCAGTTCCTTCTTCAGTTGCTCGGGGTCGCTAGAAAGAAAAAGAGGAAAAAAAATCCAGAGAAATGGATTTCTTGATTCACCAAGCGACACTGAAATGGAACCTCATGAGGATGAGGGAGTCAGAATAAATAGAACTCTGTGACTTATGCATGGGAAGGCATCTGCTGACTTGGGCCAAAAGAATTCCATGAGATGCTAAGTATTATTTTCCCCAAAGGTTTTTCCAACTTTTCCACTATAAACAAAATTATTCCTGTTTTTCTCATAAGGATTTTTAAAGAAACACAATTTCGGGTCTTGTATCTTCAAAAGAGCTACAAAGTTCTTACCCAATAGCAGAGAAAACTGTCTTGGTTCTAATTGTCAGTGTCTCCAGGAGGCCCTGAGTCACTAAGCGGGTGGGGACCCTCCTTACACAGCTGGGGGGTACGACCCGAGGCAGTGGGAGTCCCCAGCACTTCACCTTTACTGATCTCCACCCAGAACAAAACTGCCACAACCTTGTGAAGTATAAACAAACATCTAGGGAGACAGATCCCTGTAAGAAAAACAGATTTGCTGGACACGGTGGCGCATGCCTGTAATCCCAGCACTTGGGAGGCTGAGGCAGGAGGATCAGTGTGAGTTCGAGACCAGCCTGTGCTACAAAAGTGAGCTCAAAGCCAGCCTAAACTGCATGGTGAGACCCTGTCTCAAAAAGACAAAAAAAAAAAAAGAAAGAAAAACAGATTCTTCAGGACTGAAGAAATAGCCACTTATATGCAACCAGTCAGAAAGTAAGTAATGGGCCGGGCGTGGTGGCGCACGCCCGTAATCCCAGCACTCGGGAGGCTGAGGCAGGAGGACTGGTGCGAGTTCGAGACCAGCCTGGGCTACAAAAGTGAGCTCAGGACCAGCCTCAACTGCATAGCGAGACCCTGTCTCAAAAAGACAAAAAAAAAAAAAAAAAAAAAAAAAAAAGAAAGTAAGTAATGGATACAACTGACTTGCAGTTAAACAGGTTACTGCTGTGAGTTACTATAAATACCTAAAACTTAACATTTGAAAAGTGAAAACCATCATACTTTCCATTACTTCATGCTCAACCATCTGGCAAAGTTTATGTGTTTCTTTGAATGGAAATGACAAGCCCTATAATTAGTTAAGATCGGGTTTTTACAACACGATAGCTAAAGAGCACAACGAGGGCAATCACATTTCTTACATTCATTAATTCTGGCTCAGCTACCCACAGCTCTGCACCCCTGGACAAGGGGTATGGCCTCCTCAAGGCCTAGATTTGTCACCTGCAAAATGGGGATGAAGACTTTAAACTTCTCAGGAGAGCTCCTATATGGACTGAACTACAAAGTGATTAGTACAGGACCAAGCACAAAGACCTCAATCAATGTAGCTACCACTGTCCAGGGATATTCTTATCCCTACTGGCAACACACACAGAAATTATGTTTCATAAACACAAACCAGATACACTAGTCTGTTAAATCTTTTTTCCTTCTTTATACTTGTGCTTTGAAGAAAACATCAGTTCTCCATGATTCTTTTTGTTGTTGTGAACTGAACTCAGGACCTTATGTTTCCCAGCCAGTGAATTTATTATCTATTTATTAATCAAGCTTGACTTTTGACCATGGCACATGTACATGTTGATTGCTTTTTATATTCTGACCTATTTAATGTTTCTTACATTGTGCTTCTTCTGTGCAGAAAAAAAAAAAAATCAGTACCAGCGTATGTGGTTTAATGATGCAATCGTTTCTAGAACTAAAGTTCTGCCTTACTCTTCCCCATTTATTTTAATGACTAAATGTTTTATTTTTAAATTAAGTTGTGAGTAATTGTTAACATCTTAAAATCAACAACTGGACTCACCAGTTTAGGAATTCCTGTCTGTGAAAGGTATGCATCTAGGTGGATCATTTTATGGAAACACACAGCAAAGAATTCTATGTGAGTAGGTGTTTCTTTTGTTCCTGTCCATCGTGAGAAACCACGTAAGATGCACAGAAACTAAATGCCACGTAGGATGCCATGCTGATTATGCATGGGAAGAAAAGAGCTACACAGGGGACTTTGGGAGGCTGGAGTTGACATCAACATAATGAGGCTGTAGTCCTTGTTACCCAAGTTCTAATCTTGGTGCAGCTGGCAAGTGTCCTATAATCTGATTGATGTATTTTGGTGCTGAGAACTCAACTCAGGGCTTTCAGCTTGCTAGGCAAGCTTTCTACTGTTGAACCAAATCCACAGCCCCAAGTGTTCATATTATAAAGGAAATTTTCTGAAATATTAGATACATACCGTGGCATAATAGAAAGGACAAAGATACAGAGAAAATACAGCTTCATTGGACTGGTGTACATTTGTTTTACAAAATGGTGTACAGAAACATAAAAACACCAAGTGCAAAGGTCTATGGAGAGCCCCATTTAACTTCATAACAAATAGCTGGCTATTTAAGCATATGAAAACTTCGATATTGCACAGTTTATATTAAACTGTTGGTAATACAGAATTCTTAGAAAGGGTGCCGCTTTCTGTATGTGTTGGTTAGTTTTTCCTCAAAAAACATAAATTTAAAAATTGATACTTGATTCAGTATTTAGAATAACTGAGATATCTGAATTTATAGTTCTCTACTGTAAACTTTATGAACTATACAGACCATCCATATCCAATAAAAATTAGCATTCAAATTGAAATATGCTATCAGCACATAATATATATCACTAATAATTTTTTACATTTTATATGTTTCAGTAATATTTTAGATATACTATATTAAGTTAAGCAATATTACTGAAATTAATTCTACCTGTTTGTTTTCTATTTTTATTTATTTTTTAATGTATTTAGCACAGGGTCTTCAGGGTCTCACTACACAAATCAGCCTCATAGTGATCCTCCTGTTTTCAGTCTCCCAAGCGCTGGGCTGACAGCCGTACCACCACATCACCATGTCCAGTCTCAGTGCCCTTTGCAGTGTGCCCCTGGGGCAGGGTCTGAATGGCACGCTGGGGATTGAACCCAATCACTGAGCTCTTCCTAAGCAGGCACTTTAGTCCACTGAGTTATCTGGTTACCCCTTGTTTTACCTTTCTATTTTTTTTTTATTTTTTATTTTTTGTATTTGAGGGAAGGGTCTACAGGGTGTTCAGGGTCACTACTAGATTGGATTCAGTGACCCACCTATTTACAGCCTGGGATTACAGGTGTGCACCACCACACCCAGTCTCAATTGCTGTCTCAGTGCATCCTTGGGGTCGGGCTGGCATGCATGTCCAGTGATTGAACACCCTCCCCACACCTTCCCACCCCCCAAATCCTCCCCCTGTGCCTGCTTGCAGGTGCTTTAATCCACTGAGTTATTTGGCTGGCCTGTTTTACCTTTTTAAAAATGGAGTTAGAAGGCAGGCAAGATAGCTCGGTGGACTAAGCACCTGCTTAGGCAAGCGCAGGGACTGGGGTTCAACCCCCAGTAACACATGTTGTGCCAGTCATGCCTCTGGAGTGCACTGAGCCAGCCACTGAGACTGGGCATGATGGCACATGCCTGTTATCGCAGCTCTTGGGAGGCTGAAAACAGGACTGTCACTACAAGTCCAAGCTGCACAGTGAGACTCTGTACCAAATATATAAATTTAAAAAAATGGCATTAGTAGAAAATTTTAAATTAAGCATATAGCTTGCATTTGATTTCTACTGGATGCCCGTTGAAAACACATCTGATTCTCAGGATTGTCTTGGGCAGCATCAGTTAGCCAAGCACCTAACAGGTGTGCAGCATCATCTTTACACAGCATAAGGACAGTGACTACAACTGGCACAACATCCTGAGTCAGAAAGTGACCAACTTAAGTTTTTGCCAATGGCACAGAAACATTTGCGCTGGGATCCAGCTCAGATCCGTGCAGGCTGATATCAAGGATGTGTACAAGTGCAGGGCAGGGGCTTTAACTTATTCTGTCAGGGACTAGGGGAGGTACCAGGAGGAGAGAGAATGCTTTGCTGACACTCTTTACCAAAGAAAATACTCAGCAACGAGGAGCTTTACTATTATTACTGAAGTTGGGAATGTAGTTTTCCCACACAAAGGCAGGTAGAAGAGAAGTGAGAAAGAATGAAGCAAACTATGCACTGGAGGGTCAGCAAGATAGCTCAGTAGTCTAAAGCCCCTGATTGGGCAAGCTTAGGCAGCTGTAGGGACCACGGTTCGATCCTCGGCTCCACATGCTATGCCAGCCCCACCCCCAGGGCAGGCTAAACTGGCCATAATTAAAAAAAAAAAAAAACTGCGCACTGGAAAGACAAACATCTGTACTCTCTTGAACACAGCTGAGGAGGAAGGCCAGGAATACAAGAGACGCCAGCTGGGCCATGTACCTGTTTCCAGGAGGGGCGCAGAGCTCCGCATAGTACTTGATTTTGGGCTCTGTCCCGCTGGTCCGCATGGTGGCCACGCCCCCGTTATCGAAGGTAAAGGTGATCATTTGGCTGCTTTTGCTGGTGGGAAGCACCTAGAAATTAATTTACAGGTGTCACACATTGCAACGGTAACATCAGCTGTTCTGGGCTAATATTTCTCCTTGAATCAGCAAATCAAAAATGTCAAATAGACAGCAGTAAGATAGTAACAATTTTAAGAGGATCAAAAAAAATGGTTTGCATGTGAATGAAATACTGAATGGTGATAACTTATGAACATTAAGTAACTTCATAAATAGGCTTTTTATCTTCCTAGATGTATTCAAGCTACTACAGTTTTATTCAAATTAAAACGCACCATATCATAAAAAAAATGACTTAAGCAGATGAGCCACACACTACATAAATTTTTATTTTTTCTATTATTTTTGTCTTCTGTTTGCTTGAGATACAGTCTCACTCTGTAGCTCATACTAGCCTTGAATTCACAGCAGTCCTCCTGCCTCAGCCTCTAGCATACTGGCATCATAGATATGCACCAACTTGCCTCACTTAAAATAATTTTTTTGACTGTGTCTCATTGTTGCACAATGAGACTTAGCCCCAAAAGGTCCACAAGAAGCATTTTTTTAAATATAAAGCTCCTAGCCGGGTGTGGTGGCGCACGCCTGTAATCCCAGCACTTGGGAGGCTGAGGCAGGAGGATTGGTGCGAGTTCGAGACCAGCCTGGGCTACAAAAGTGAGCTCAGGACCAGCCTCAACTGCATAGCGAGACCCTGTCTCAAAAAGACAAAAATAAATAAATAAATAAATAAATAAATAAAAATAAAGCTCCTGACAGTTGTAGATGTATTTATAACTGATAGTTCCCCCAAATAAACTATACTAAAATGACAGTAGAAATATTTTCACAATAGGGGCCCGGCAGGATGGCTCAGTGGTCTAAAGCGCCTGCTTGGGAAAGCTTGGGTGGCTTCAGGGACTGTGGTTCAATCCCTGGCACCACATGCTGCGCCAGCCCTGCCCTCAGGGTGGGCTGAGCTGGCCATAAAAATGAGTGAATAAACAAACAAATGTTCTGAAACAAGAAAAAATAAATAAACTAAAAAATTCAAAAAATATATATATATATACTTTTTCCCCCCACAATAAACACAAAGGCAAAGAAGAAAAAAAGAGAGTGTGTCTAGTTGATAAGGTTGTGGGGTGAACACGAAGTCAGAACAGTGGAGCTGTAGGAACTGGGGGTGAAAGGACTGGAGACACCAGGATTTGCATGCCAGAGCTGCAGCAGCCTGTGGGCACCACAGAACCTGCCAGGTGGCAGAACTGAAGCAGCAGGGTGTGTGCAGCAGGGGCGGCACACAGCTGGGTTTCGCCCCAAGGGAACCAGCTCCACCTGTCTCTGCAGGCAGAGCTGTCTTAATTCTCCAGGAAGGCTTCGGAGCTGGGAATTCCAGGCACAGGCAAGGCAGGGTACAGTGAAGCCCGGGACAACCCCAGTCTGCCCCCAGGCAGGTTTCCAGGGTCTTGGCACCAGAGTGTGTTGCCCTCAGCCAGGCTGAGGCTTTTCTGGAGCAGCCTATGAGCCCCAAATGAGGGCCCCCCTTTAAGACACTGACTTACTACCCAATGTCCCTGAAGTCAAGTACAGGATTTGACTCAAAGTCTGCAAAGGGAGCAGGGTGTGGTGGCACACACTTGTAATCCCAGCACTTTGGAAGAAGGCTAAGGCAGGAGGACCAGAAGCTCAGGCCAGCTCGGGCAACTTAGTAGGAACCCATCTCATAATAAAAAAAAATATATAAAAAGGCCTGAGATGTAGCTCAATGTGAAGGTCCTGAGTTCAATCCTCAATACTGCCAAACAACAACAAACCAAAAACCAAGTATGTAAAGGATAATTAGGGATGGCCAGCCTTCTGGTGAAAGATACCGAATAAATGACAAAGTCCAGACAGGATCTCATTCTGTTGCCCAAACTGACTTTGAACTGGTGATACTCCTGCCTCAGCCTCTTGAGTGCTAGGATTAAAGGTATGTGCGACCATGCCTAGTGAGAACTATATTTTTTGAAAGGCATAACTAATATCTTAGAGATATTATAGTAAGAGCTGAAACACTGAAAATGAGTAAGAGCCAGTGGAAACACTGAAAATGAGTGGAAGAAATCACCCCAAAAGTAGAAGGCAGAGATGGACAACAGGAAAGAGAAACATACAACAATAAGAGTAGAACGTCAGCCTTAGGAGCCAGCCTCTCCCTACGACCTCTGAAAGAAAGAAAAATTATTTTAAAATTTGTTGAGCACCATTCCTTGACACGTCACCAAGAAAACTCAGAATTAAATGATTCACAGTAAAAATAAATAAATAAATAAATAAATAAATAAACAAATGATTCACAGGCCAAACAGGAACCAGGAAGCAGCCAGAAACAGGAATAAAAAGAGACACAGAGCAACGTAGCTCACTGTGAAATTGTAAACATGAAAAGTTTTTTCTGCCCCAAACCTTCCTGGACAGGAGAAACCAAGAGCCAGGAAGTGACTAAGTGAACCTTTCACAGCTGCGTACACTCACACCGCAGGCTCTGCAGCCCGAGCTGAGGAAGGTGTGGCGGATGCTCTGTGGGCACTGGGAGCCAACCATAACGGGCCATGCTTTCAAAAGCATGGGTCCACAAAGTGTGAGGGCAGAATGGGACATTTCAGACCTAAGTGCCTCTCAAAATTTACCTCCTGTTCCCTTTTTCTAGAGGATGTGATGGAGGAAAATAAATATAGAAAGAGGAAGCCCTGGCAGCAGCAGCAAGGGTCTCAGCTCTGGCAAAGGGCATTTCTAGGGTAACAGCTGTGTCCTCAGTCCCGAGCAGAGCTGGCCTGGCCTGGGCAGAGGGACCAGGGAGGGGCCATTGGTACCAAAAGGGAGCCCACAGAAGAGCTGGGCCCTTGGACCATGTGGAAAGGTTACTGAGAGGTCGTGGGGGAGAAGTGAAGATAGATCTATTTTTTAATAGAAATTAGAGATGTCTAGTGGGAAATACATTTCTTAGCTATGCAGTTCACAGTAGTTACTCGGACGTAACACCACCTCAGAATGTGTGCGGGCAGAGACGGTGGGTACTGAACACGGGAAGTGTAAGAACCTGATAATTTTATGATAGAAAATTAATCACGTCTAGGGGGTCTGGCGGGATGGCTCAGTGGTCTAAAGCGCCTGCTTGGGAAAGTTTGGGTGGCTTCAGGGACCGACGTTCCATCCCTCAGGGTGGGCTGAGCCGGCCATAAAAATGAATGAATAAACAAACAAAGGTTGTGAAACAAGAAAAAAATAAATAAACAAAATTTAAAAATTCTTAAAAAAAAGAAAATTAATCACGTCTAAACCCTGGTTAGTCAAAACATCACCCTAGGAGCACGTTCTGGAGCACTTTCGTGATAAACACTTGGAGAAACAATTATGAGGTTGAGGTTGTCTCTGGAGGCCAATGGGGACATTATAATCTTTTCAATACTATTCATTTCTCAAAAATATATAGTGCGCAGGTGAAAGTAAAAATGAGAAATGAAGCACTTGGGAGGCTGAGGCAGGAGGATCGGTGTGAGTTCGAGACCTGCCTGGGCTACAAAAGTGAGCTCAAGGCCAGCCTGAACTGCATATCGATCAAGACCCTGCCTCAAAAAGACCCTCCCCAAAAAAGAGAGAAATGATAGATACAAAAGATCTCACATTTCATAAACACAATCTTAGTCTCCTAACCGCTTGCCATAATTAGCAATCTTTCTTCTGCCACCTTTGTCCCCGCTAGGGGGGTCCACAAAAACTCGTGGTTGACAGGGAGTGGCTCCCCGTGAGACAACACTGTGATGCGCTACGGAGGAAGCGGTGGTTCTCAGGGGCTATAAGGTTCAATCAGCATCCGGGCACCTAGAACTTGCTGGAAAGTAAACTCCTGATCCCCAGCCTACACCTCAGCAGTCAGAAGTCCAGGGTGGGCTGCAGCACTCTGTGTGTTGCCCGGCACTCTGACTCTTGATGCAGCTGACAAAGGAAAAGGATAGAAAGGGATGCTGGGCCCAGGGTAACAAGACCCTTGTTCTCCTGAACCACTGTTATAGTTTATATCTTGGTGTCCCCTTGAGGCTTCACGCACTCATAGCTGAGCTTTGGTTAGGGTAATGGGCCCAGGTGGGGTGAGTCTGTAGCTAATGGGACTTTGGACGGTGAAGCCTGGTTGGAGGAGACCGGCATTGGGGGGCGTGGCCCAAGAGGGTTGTCTCCGCCCTCCTCTCCTGACCTCCACTTTGCGGCTTTCTGCCAGCTGCATCCCGAGCTCTTTCTCCTCTTCTGCGATGCCTGTCTGCCGTGCTGCCCTGCCTTGGAGCCAGCCAAACGATGGACTGGAACCCCTACAAACTGCCCCAAAGTCAGCCACTCCTCTTTTAGCTTGCAAGTGTCAGGTACTGCGTTTGGCACAGAGACAATGCTAAGACAACCACCACCAGGGGCTGTGTGGTCTCAGGCAGGTTTCACAGTGCTGAGCGTTAATTTCCCTGTGTGCTGGAGGATAGCACAGTGGAGGAGGCTAATATGGCTAGCGAGGATCTTTTTGTTCTAGCCTGTATTTAATTTCCATTTACTTTATAGCTTATCACCATATTTAAATGCCTCAAAATCAGCTTCAACTAATTATATGAATAAGTGAATCCATTCAAATAAAAAAGGCAAATAGTGCTGAGCGTGGGGCTCATGCCTGAAATCCCAGCCATGGGGAGGCTGAGGCACAGGACTGTGAGTTTGAGACCAGCCTGGAATACAAATGAGCTCAAGGATAGTGTCAACTACATAGTGGAACCTTGTCAAAAAGATAAAAAGGAAATAGAAAAGAGTTTGGCTGACCAAACAAGTATCACTTACAGCTTTTTTATCAGGTTGGCTATCATCATAGCCAGTTGTAAGATCCCGGATAGCAGAGACTTTAAATTTCCCACAAGTTTTTGGATAATGATTCTTTCCGTCATAGTTTCTCAGGTTTCCAAACAACTTTATAATGGTGCCTTGATCATGGCAGATAAAATATGAAGCTTTAGTAATATGGTAGCCATACCTATTGAAAAAATAGAAATATGTGTAAAATGAGCAATACAGTAAGTCTGTATGGTGTATATAGGATATATCAGCTAATGTATTTTTCTTTTGGTGTTCAGTATAGGGTCTATGGGGTCTTGCTACACAGATCTAACTCATAGTGATTCTCCTGTTTTCAGCCTCCCAAGCGCTGGGATTACAGGCACATGCCACCACCATGCCAAGTCTCAATCACTGTCTCAGTGTGCCACGGGGGTGGAGCCAGCAGGGAGCCCAGGGAAACCCCAGCTGCTGTGCTCTGCCTAAGTAGTCAGCTCATATATTCTAAACAAATAACCACAGCTATCTTTGAAAGAATACCCTAGCACTAGAAAAAAGATCAAACCATCTACCCCGAGGATCAACATACTGGGAATACAGACCTTCAGGCTGCACGTGTAAATTAATTTTTTACTGGAACAGAACCACTTCTCATGCATTATTTTGCATGCTGTCTCTTTCTGCTCCTGTACCCCAAGTATAGTTCTATACTTGCTGCAAAGACTGAATCGATATGGTACAAATATACTAAATTACTCCCTTATGGATTTCTAAAATCCTGTTCTTTCTTTCTTTCTTTCTTTCTTTCAACTTTAAGTTATGGCCAGCTCGGCCTGAGGGGGGTGCAGAGGGGTGGGGGAGGGGGAGAGCTGGGCAAAATCCTGTTCCTTAATCAGCCATTTCTACAACTAACATTCTTGCCTGCTAAGGTCCTACAAATAATAAGTGGTTAAACATTAAAAGGTGACCCAATTTTTTATAAGAAACCAAATTCATCATCCAAGCAAGAACATCAGGAAGAATATTAGTGTGTCATGCATAAGAACATAATAAAACATCTTAAAATATTACTTTAATCAAATAGAATCAATAGAAACTTACTCCATGTAAATGGCCTTCAGCTGCTGAGACAAAGATAAATTCTTGGCTGCTAGAAAGCTGGCCAGCTCTGCACTTATGACAGCCGCACTGACTCCATCTTTGTCCAGAACAAAAGGACAGCACATGTATCCTGCAGAAACACGGGTCATGCATGCACCTTTAGGAGTGGGGTCCTTTAGGAGTGGGGTCCCAGCAAGAGGAACATGTATGCATGTACCCTGACTTCCACACGTTAGAAGTGGAACAATACTGAGTATGTGCATGGTCCTCACTAACCATTCTATGTTTGAGAATTCAGCCCAGTGCCCAGAGCGGAGCAGGCCGTCACAAGTGTGCTGAACAGCCCCTCAGAGTTTCTCTCTTTTGGCTAAAGGATGCTGACTACGCAGGTGCACTCCAAGTCCCTCCAGTTCATATGAAATTGGCTGCAGTGGTTTCAAGCCATGTCTTGTCTTTCCTCTCTGAGACAGTTGGCTCTGGACAGTTTTCTGGCTCATCTCGGCACCTGGCCTCCACATTCTCAGCTGCTTACTTAGCTAGAGCTGTACAAGCAGCAGTGGGGCAAGAGCAATGCTTCCAGGGTCACAGAGGAACAGTACACAATCAACAGTTGAGAAACAAACATTTTTCTTCAGTAAAATGATACAGAAGGATAATTTTGCCAAATCTGATACTAAAAAAGCAAAAACTGGGCTATTACACTGCATTCAATTAAGAAACAAATGATATACTTATATCTGTGCTGTAGGTACTGTATACATGAACAATAGTTTTTGCTGAATTGTTTTTACCAAGCTAGCAGCTAAACAATTTCTGGCACAAATTTCCAAGTTTCACATCTCTCCTTTGTGTTCATCTGTTGACAGCCAGCATAGGGCAAGGGTTTTCCAGCTATTCTGGGTGAAATTGGGTCATCCTTTCTGGGACCATGACCTTGACCTTGATAGGAACATCGCAGCTGCACTTTTCTCCCTTGAACACACTCAGCAAAGATCCTCATTAGCATCTCTAGGGCAGGCGGACTCTATCAGGTGTGGCTATTTAACACCACAGTTGAAGAAACATCACAGTGCCCCCTAAATATGGCTTCTCAAATCACAAGCAGCCATGTGAGCAGTGTCACTGTTTGCAGTCATCTGTGGATGGCCTGATTATTCACAAGCTGTTCCTCTTTGCTGAAGCAAACATGAGACGTCAGCTTCGGAGTAGGACAGTTCAGCACTCAATCTCCAAGCAACAGAGAAGCGAAGTAAACTGTGTGCTCTTGTTTCACTATGAGTCTGTTGGAATCAATCTAAATCTTTCTCCTTATTGGTTCATATTCTATATATTAATGGGCTCTATGATTTTCATTTTTCACTTCTTACCAATAGCTTCTTCAAATGCAAATAAGACAGTCTTCCCCTGGTCTATGAGCTGTTTGGCTCTGTTTCCCATCCACTTAAATCCAGTTAGTGTTTCCTACAGGGACAACACAAAAGAAAAAGACGTACCTCAGGTCTTCTACAGAGCAAAAGAGAGGAAAGTGTGCAAGTCCTATGAACATCCTACCTCGAAATGAAATCCTTCCTTTAAAGCAATGGCCTGCAAGATTTTGGAGGAGACGGTGCTGGACAGCATGTATGTGTCCTTGAGGGCACTTCGATCTTGGTTCTTTTCTTTCCAAGAAGTAAAAAGCCACCAGCCCAGGAGGGCCCCAAGTTCATTGCCTGAAAACACTCTCCATTCACCACTGAAAAACACAGCCCATTGACTTCATGAGCTTCAGGAAGGTGTTGGCAGCAAGACACTCAATACGCAAGGCTCACTGTCCTTTCTACAAAACTGTTCTAATCTTGTTTACATATGGACCTGAAATACAAGTGTCACTTCGCAAAGACTGAAGCAGCAACCAGGTACAGGCCAGGTTGCCTAGACATACATTCTGCTCTTGAATTCTGTGTAAAATAAGCCTATCAGTGATGACATGGAGCGCTTAAATTTTAACCTTTGGTAAAGACTTTCGTTTGAAAACACATATTCTTTTGTACAGACTCTATGATTCAAACTTGTCTTGGCCACTATGCCAGTGCCCCCCTGGCATTCCTCTCTGTCAACCCACCTAACCCAGCATTTCTTTGAAGATCCAGCTCCTTAACAAACCCACCAGCAAACACTGAACTGCAAAGCCAGCACCAAGCAAAGAGCTTTGAGTTTGGTAGGCAGTGAGATAGTATTTATACTAAAATTCATTATAACAGGTGAGAGGCTCACAAAAAAGTAATTGCAATTCCAAATATACTCTGGATTGATTTGCTCCACATTATGTTGGCCAGTGATGCAGCCCTTCCACACTGGAGACCAGCATCTTGCGTCATTAGGGGCTCCACAGAAGTAAATGTAACCCTAGTGGAAAACACTTCCACATGTGTTCAGCCTGCTAAAGAGGTCATCCTTTCTAGTCCCCATTACAGAATCACAATTAATTTCACCTTTCTTGCTTTTCTGCCACAGCAAGTCTATCAGCATCCGGGTCATTTGCTAAAACAATGTTGGCCTTGATTTTGTCAGCCAGAGCAAACGATAAAGTCTGAAAAAAGAGATAAAAATGGAAGATTGCTTAAATCAAGAACTGTATCTATTATAGTCTTTTAAACTATTCAGATTTTGAGCCGGGCGTGGTGGCGCACGCCTGTAATCCCAGCACTCGGGAGGCTGAGGCAGGAGGATCGGTGTGAGTTCGAGACCAGCCTGGGCTACAAAAGTGAGCTCAAGGCCAGCCTGAACTGCATACTGAGACCCTGTCTCAAAAAAAAAGACAAAAAAAAAAAAAAAACTATTCAGATTTTTAAGCACTAAAAGGATTTTCTTCAAACTAAGGATGGGTTCTACTTCTGGATCAGGCCTTACTTGGTCAGATACTATCTTCCGCAGCCAGAAGTGAGCTAACTATGCATTGGTGCACGGCCCCTACCTGCCCTGTGATTCTATACACATGTGACAGTCAGGCCACATGTGGTTGGACTGGTATTTCTAGGCACTGCTCTGTGACCAACCTCACAACAAATAAAAATAATCTCTTCATATCACTGTAATTTCATCTGAAAAAGTATTATGTGAACCATAATTTCAGTATCATAATGACAATGAAGGGATAAAAGCCATAATATGAAAAAAGCCCATTCTCTTATTGTTAGCTTTTGGTATGAAACACAGCAAATGAAAATTTAATTAAGTCCAGGGACATAGCTCAGCAACATAAGCGCCTGCCTGACAAGTACAAGGTTCAGAGTTTCTTCCCCAGTACCTCCTGCCCAAATTTAATTAAGTGACAATGACTGAAAGCACTACTTAGACCTCAGATCTTGCTTTGTGATGATAGACTACCTCACCTGAAAGTTCCTTTCAAACGTTAATGACTAACCAATGAAGAAAGCCATTTCTCTCCAACACAGAATATTTTACTTGAGAGTAACCGTTTGACTTTATAGTTGAGGAAGATTTTTAATTTTAAAAAATGTACATTCGCCGGGCGTGGTGGCTCACGCCTGTAATCCCAGCACTTGGGAGGCTGAGGCAGGAGGATTGCTGCGAGTTCGAGACCAGCCTGGGCTACAAAAGTGAGCTCAAAGCCAGCCTGAACTACACAGTGAGACCCTGTCTCAAAAAGCCTAAATAAATAAATAAATAAATAAATAAATAAAAATAAAAACATTTTAAAAAATAAAAAATGTACATTACCAAGACTCCTTTCCCCTCTTCGGGATTCGGGTATTTGACAGTAGGAAACTCAGGATCAGGGTCTTTCTGTTGCGGCACAGCCTGAGGAGGAGCCAGGTCAAAAGCCTTGAATGCCGCCTGCACGAAGTCGTGCCCCACCCCGTGGACAGAGGTGTGCACGAACTTCTCCCGCGTCTCCCTATTCAGGCTCCTAGAATCAGACACACCATAAGAGACACAATTAAGGGTCAAAGTCAGAAGGCCTGCAAAGTGTCAAGGACCTTGATTCTTCACATGGTAAGAAGCCAGTGGACTCAAAACATACTGGGTATCTTTTTAGCTTCACTTTTAAAAAGAGAGAGAGAACCTGTGTACACCCTCCCTAGCTGCTTCTCTCTCCCTTCAGCACCTGCAAGTGTTCAATTTTACTGCATGGCCACTCTCAAGAGTGAACCCCAGGCTCAGCCTCCAGCACAAGGTCCTTGGCTGTAGTGGAGATGCAACCCATGGCAGCGCCTGAATGGAGCTCCTGGCTGCTCCTGTCCTTATTAGCATCAGAAATGACTCTCCAAATACCAAACAGGGATGAATTATTCTGCATGTGGGTACAATAAAAAACGAACAAAAGTTCTTCTTTGCTAAGTACCAGGCCTGTTTGACAAAGCACCATGACCTAGAGATTCAACTTAAATAGCATAACTATTGAAAGAAAAATTAGCAGGAGTTATCGAAGAGTGACAAAAGGCTTTAAGAACTTCTATGTTCTGACTGCCTGAAGAAATGATACATGAACAAAGTGTCCTAAGAGAACGGTGGCTTAAGACAAGCACATGCTTGAATAAAGAAGCCTCTGAACCGGGTCTGGTGGTGCATCCCTGTTAATTCCAATTTCTCAGGAGGCCAAGGCAGGAGAATCATGAGTTTGAGACCAGCCCAGACAACTTAAGGAGATTTTTGTCTCAAGGGAAAAAAGAAAAAAGAAAAAAGAAAAAGCTTGAAATACAGCTCAGTACTATCTGAGCTCAATCCCCAGCACTGTATGCAGGCAGGCATAGATATATGCATCTGGGAAAATAGGTGTTTAAGATCAGGGAAGACAAATCTGCAAAAGATCTGTCAGACATTAAAATCTATGGCAGGGACTCAGCAGGATGGCTCAGGGGTCTAAAGCGCCTGCTTAGGAAAGCTTAGGCGGCTGCAGGGACCACAGTTCAATCCTCAGCCCCACATGCTGTGCCAGCCCTGCCCTCAGGGCAGGCTGAGCTGGCCATAAAAATAAACAAACAAAAGTTCTGAAACAAGAAAAAAAAAATAATAAAATTCTAAAAAAAAAAAAATCTGTGATGGGGCCTGGCAGGATGGCACAGTGGTCTAAAGCACCTGCTTGGCGAAGCTTGGGCGGCTCCAGGGACTGCGGTTCGATCCCCGGCACCACATGCTGCGCCAGCCCTGCCCTCGGGGTGGGCTGAGCCGGCCATAAAAATGAGTGAATAAATAAAGGTTCTGAAACGAAAAAAAAAAAAAAAAAAAAAAAAAAAAAAAAAAAAAAAAAAAAAAAAAAAAAAAAAAAAAAAAAAAAAAAAAAAAAAAAAAAAAAAAAAAAAAAAAA